>KZ627148.1:1279430-1414563 GCA_002917775.1 Glaciozyma antarctica PI12 | reverse complement strand
TTAATCACTACAAGATTCTCTCTCTCTCTCTCTCTCCGTTTATTCCCCCCCCTCCGCGTTTCGCGCATACTACCCTTAATTTCATCGCGCGGGCCTACCTCCTCCCCGCGTGTACCTCTGTAAACCATCTCGTTCCATTCGCACGTCCTACTCGTCCCCAAATCCCTCATCAAATCCCTTGTCCATATCGTCCTGGAGGAGCTTGCGCATCCCCTGCGGCAGGATAGGCTCTCCCTGCGCGTCGGCGACGTACCGGAATGGCATCTCGACCGATTCCGTCTCGTCGAACCTGATCGTGGGGTTCTCGACGAATGGGATCTTGTTGATCGGGACTGGGCTGCGCTTCAGTATTGTGAGAGTGGAGGAGGGGGAGGGACGGACTTTGGTCTTGGACGACGAGCTTCGTTACGCCTAGAGCTGTGTCGGTGGTCATTTGCATGGCGCCGAGGTGGCGAGTGGGGAATCCGAGCTTGCGGAGTTCGGCGGTACGATCTGGGATAGAGGAGGTCAGTGGAGGAGGTGGGAGAGAGGATTGCAGGCGAACCGCGAGGAGGGTCATCGCCCAAGATTCCTCCGAACCTGGTCGTCGCAGGGGTTAGGTAGGGCGGACAAGAGGAGGAGGAGAAAAAGAACGCACAGGAACCAATCGAAGCTCTCGCGATCGTCGATCCCAATCTCCTTCTCCGCCTTGGGATCCAACAGGCACACCCTCTCCAACGGCACTCCCTCAGCTTTCATAAGCTCTCCAACGCTCCTCGTCTCATTCCTATAGCTCCCCTCCTTCGCTCCCTTCTTCTCGAGAAGGCCTTTGAGGGAATCGACCGAGGCGGGAGAGAGGGAGGAGAAGATGACGGGGGAGGGGGCGGCGAGGAGGAGCATTTGAGAGTACTCGAGAGAGACCCAGGGGGGGAAGGAGCCGTCCGATTCGTCGGACTCCATGTGCTCTGTGGAGAGGAGGGGAGGTCAGTGAGGAGGTCTTGCGCAGGGGTGGGTTGGAAGGCGTGCGCGCCATCAATCGTGGAGAGCTGGTCGGAGGAGAGAGCAGCGTCGCTGGCTGGCTTCAGCTCGTCAAAGTCGTTTATTTCGCGTCCTCGTACGTGGTAGAGGCCTCTGGAACGCCGGTACGAGGAGCAGGAGGCGTGTCAAAGTGCGGTGTTGGCGGAGGTCGTGGAGAGGGGAGAAGGGCTGAACGCAGAGGCGCCGAGCGATAGGAGCGGAGCAGAAGTCCGAGTGAGATATCTTACCGATAACGTAGGTAGGCATCTCTGAAGCAGTTCTCTGGGGGAGTACGAAGTCAACCCCTCGTCGTCGCTTCCTTTTTCTCAAACTTGCGGTGGCTTCGTAGGACGAAAGTTTCACTGAAAATTCGTCTACAAGCCTCCGTTGTTCTTGCTCCGTACTGCAACGTTCCTTGAGTAGATCGAGTTGAATTTGGCGTAGAAAGATCTTGAGAAACCAGAGAAAAACGAGGAGAAAAGGAGCGGTTTCGCACGTGACTTTTTGGCTGAGAGCCCTTTTCTACTCTGTGTTTACTGCCCTCCCTCTCTCTCTTCTTCACTTCGAGAATCACCTCCCTCCTCCTCCCTCCTCTCTCCGAATCTTCAGCCTTTACTCTCTTGACAGCGACGAGCGAACTGTCGACTCGCTCGCACAGCAACACTCGTTCAACCCAACGACTCTCCTTCAACCCACACCAACTCTCCTTCCTCCCACCTCTCCCGCCGACCGCTCGCACAGCCCACAGCAGCAAGACAAGCTAGTCGGAACAAACACTCGCCTCGGCCATGTCCCTAGCCCACGCCTTCTCCTCCCACACTCCTTCCCAGCTTCGACGCCAAACCCGTCCTCAGATGGACACACCGACTCCCGCCCCCAGCTCGGGGCACTCGACCATGATCACCTCCCTTAAGCCCACCCGCTCCCACTCGAACCTCTCCGCCGACCTGCGAGACGGCCGCTCCTCCAAGCCGTCATTCAACCCCCGCCCGTCCTCACAACAACCCCGTCCGCCGCTCGGCCATTCCCTCGGACGAGGGCTCAACCTCCCTGTCGATCTCGATACGGGAGACTTGGATCTCGACCACCTTGAGATCGCGACGGATGGGACGGAGCGACAGCGGCGTACGCTCGAGGAGGAGATTAGGCGAGGGATGGACGCTCTCGAGCGGCAGTCGAGCGCTTCGGAGGCTAGTGTTGGGTTCGGGGACCTCAGCGATGTCGAGCAGAGGGACGGAGGAGCCAGAGACTTTAGGGCGAGGATCGAGGACGAGACTGTCTCGGGCAGCAGCAGCGACAGCTTGGGAGACGACTTCTCCCTCCAGATTGGGATGGCCGGTCGACGGGATTCGAGGGAGGAACGACCGCAGCCCGTCAATTCCGCAGGACCGAACGTCGAGGAGCAACTGGAGAGCGACGGCGACCTCACCTACCTCTCCCTCTCGCGCTCCATCTCCCCCGTTTCGCCTAGGCGGTTCGCTGCGGGTCTTCACGCCACTGCTCCCGCACTCCCTTCGGCGGGACTCACGATGGGAGGCGCAGGCGGGCAGGACGCAGCGAGGAGAGTCTTTGGAGGCGCCGAGAACGTCCCTACTCCTCGCAGCGCCACAGAAGCACTCTCCTTCACCCAGCAGCCATCCATCTCCCGCGCCCCCTTCCCCTCCTCCATTCGTCGCGATCTCCCCACATCCTCTCCCCTCAATCCCTCCGTTCGCGCCCCCACCACCTCTCGCGCGACCGGCCTCGCCTCATTCGCGGCACAGAACGCGTACCAGCGCGAGAGGTCTTATGACCTCCCGAACGAGTCGACAAGGATGCGCTTGCCCGATATCACGGGTCTCACGGAGGGGCTTCAGAGCCCGCTTAAGACGAGGGGACATTATGCGGTTGCGGAGGGCGCTGCGGCTTCGGAAGGTACGCTCTCGCTCTCGTTGTTCGGGTCGTAGCTGACTTGTGGTGTAGGCGTAGCGCTTTCTACTGCTCTTGATCAGCTTCGAAGACGACTCGCGGGGTTGGAGAGGGAGAACTCGCTGAGTGCCGATCGCGTGCGAGAGCTCGAGGACCGTCTTTCGCACGAGATTGAGCAGCCCAAGACCTCTCAAGCCACTGCGACACCAGGGTTCTCAAGCGAGGAATGGTCTCGAAAGCTCGAACAGGAGAAGCGGAACTGGACCTGTTTGTCTCGCCTCCTCTCGCCCGAAGCAAGCTGACCTCACTCCCCGCACAGCTCTCGAAGCGCTCGTCAACCGCCTCCGCACACACGTCACGCACCTCTCCCACTCTCTCGATTCCCACTCAACCGCCCTCGCCGCCCTTCGCTCCCCTATCGCTCTTTCGGCGGGGGTGGAGGAGGAAGTGGTGGCGCTTAGAACGGGGTTGGACGGATTGGGGAGGGAGGTGGAGGCGGTGAGAGGGGTTGTGGAGGAGTTGGTGAGGGAGCGGGAGAGGGGGAGGGAGGAGTTGGTGAGGGAGCGGGAGAGGGGGAGGGAATGGGAGAAGGAAGAGAGGGAGAGGAAGAGGGAGATGGGGAGGGCTGAGGGAATTGCGAGGAGGGAGGAGAAGAGGGAGGATCCGGAGAGGACGCCGAGGGCGAAGAAGGCTGCGGGGTGGAAGTGGACGGGACCGGAGACGCCTAGGGAGGGAAGGAGCTTTATTGATGTGAGTCGCTCGTTTTAGTCGTGCTGGGACGACGGGCTGATGCTGTGTGTATGCAGGGCGATGAGATTGAACGCCTTCGAGCGGAACTGGTGCAGGAGCAAGCATCTCCCACTCCCACTCCTCGTGCTCAGCGCGCGAAGCTCTCCAAGCCCGTACGTCCTTTCTCACCCTCTTGCAAACGTCGCTAAATCGCCTACACAGACGCAGACCGACACGTTCGCTCCCTGCACCCGCCGGCACTACGACGAACCCCCCACACGTCCTTCCACCGCTCCCCTCCCCGCTCAACAACGCCAGAAAGCTCCCCCGCCCCGCCAACGCTCCTACGAAGCGTACGAAGCCGTCCGACCTCCCTCTGAGCGTCGTGCGCCGACTCTGATCGACGAAGCGGATCTTGAGACGTCGTTCGCGCGCGCAGACGAGATCTTTCGCTCCGTCTCGGCGCCCAAGGTTGACGCGACGCCGTCTGGGGGCATGTGCAGTGTTTGTAGGAGGCGGAAGAGGGGGGAGCCGGGGAGTGCGCCGGCGAGGATGGAAGAGGGGTGGGAGGGGAATGATGAGGCGGTGCGAGGGAGGGGGAGGAAGGAGGATCCTCAGATGGCGTTGGTGAAGGTGCTTAGAGACCTCGACCTCGATTTCGAGCAGCATAAGAGGTGTGTATTCTCATTTGCTTTCGTGGGCGGGGACTGATGAGGATGGGTAGGATTTACATCGAGCTGTCGGAACAGTACAGGGCCATGGACTCGAAAGTCGGAGGAGGCAAGCGGAGGGCTTTGGCGGACCACCTCAAGGAGAGTATCGACACGCTCGAACTCAAGGTCCGTCCTCGCTACCTCTTGCTCGACTCGCAAACTGACCTCTCGTTCGCACCAGGCCGACCAAGTAAAGCGTCTGCACGACCTTCTCCAGTCCGTCCTTCCCTCCCTGCGTGCGCAGAGCCGTACTCACCCCTTCGTTCGTAGCTACACCCCCGCTGCGCCGATCAATTCGCCTAGTCGACCCGAGTTTGGAGCAGGGAGGATGCGTGAAGGGATCATTTAGGCTCGAGCGAGAGGTGTACATCAACGGACCATACTCATTTCGATATTCTTTCCCCCTTCTCTCGTTCGTTGGGAGGGGCGACTCTTGAGGATTTACTGGCGTGCAATTATATACTTGCCTCGTCGAGTTCTTGCGGAAGCGGCGAGAGAATAGCGAGTAGGAAGCAGGAGGTGCGAAGCGCACCTCGCACCCGAATCGTCGTAACAGAGTCTTGTAAATACGAATGCTGATGCCAATAAATATCTCGCTCCCTCGCGCTCAATCCGCCTCGCTATACTCGCTCTCACTCCCACTCTCCTCCTCCCTCGGCACCTTCCTCAGCGCCTGAACGAGGAAGAACGACCTCCCTTTCTCCCCGTGCGAATGGAATTTGGGGAGCATCCCTTCCTGCGCATGGAGGAAGGAGGTGGGGGTTGTCGGGTGCTCGAAGGAGGGGGGAGGAGAGGGGGGACGGAAGGAGATGGTTGAGAGGAGGGGAGGGAGGGAGGGGGGAGGACGAGGTGGTGGAGGTCGGGAGGAAGGGAGGAGGCAATGGGAGGGGAGGAGGGGAGGGTGACGGGGTGGAGGGAGGGAGGAGCGTTGGAAGATGGGTTGGCGGAAAGGGCGGCGAGAAGGGAGAGGGGTGGCAGAGGGGTAGGAGAGGTTGAGATCGCGTGGAGGGAGGGGAAGGGCATCGAATGCTGGAGGAGCGAGAGGGCGGGGAGTCCAAGGCGCCGACGCCTGCTCCATCTCTTCATCCGATGAGTCGAAGCCGAGGTCCTCGGTTGAGAAACTGGGGAGGGAGAGGAGGGAGGGGGTTCGGTGGAGTGACGTGTGCCAGGCTGTGAGGGAGTCGATGGCGGGAGCGGGAGGGGAGGGAGGGGCGGAGGGAGGGGAGGGAGAGAGGATGGTGCGGGAGGGAGCGACGGTGGTGGGTGAAGCTGGAGGGGAGAGGGGGAGGGCGGGGACGGGGGGTCGGGTGGGAGAAGAGTGACGAGCGGAGGAGCGCCCAAAGGTAAAAGTTATCTGCAAGAGCTCGCGGGTCAGTCGCAGCTCGATGAGGGGGGCGGGAGGAGGAAGGACGCACCGACTTGTTGCGCTTGAGCGCTGGCTTGCTGCCTGAAACAGGCGAGGCCAGGCGTGGAGATGAGCCGCTAGCTCTGGCGCTGCCTGAAGGCGCGCTCTTCAGGTTGTTCGGCGAGCGTTGGTGCAGAAGGGAGGTGATGAACGCGGGCATGCGGAGGGGGCGGGACACGGCCGGGAGAGGGAGCAGGGAGGGAAGGAAGAGCAGAGGGGTTCGCCACCTTGGTCGTCGTAGTCGCGGTCGCCCATCGGAGCTACAAAAACTCGGGACAGCGGAAAGGGAACAAGGTTCGGTCTGGGTGGTGGTTCGCTGTCGACGCCTTCCCTTTTCGGAGTGGGGTACCAACCGGTTTGTTCTGGGGAAACGGAAAGAAGATTGGAACGTGGGTGGGTAGGGGTGGGTGTTTAAGGACAACAGATCTGCAAGGAACAAAGAGAGGTTTCAGGGACAAGTCCGCGGAACCGGGCGTTCGCCACGAACAGCCCCGCTCTCCCGCCCGACCACTCTTGCGACGACTGAAAGCGAAAGTCGTGGCAAGACATGCTGCTGTCTTAAGGCTTTCTGCTCGTCTTCCGCCCGCCGGTCTGCGGAGTCCGAAGCGAGGCGGATCCCTCTTCAGGTAGATGCTGGGCTGTCGCTGAAGGGAATTGCGAAGGAGACTAGCGAAATCCGGCAACGATGCTGTGAAGGAATAGCGACCAGTGTGGAATCAAGGGACTAAAAGTGGTGGAGCCGGCGAAGGAAACGAAGCCGGCGAGGATGGGGATGGCGGGATCGGAAAGAGCTGAGATGAAGCTGAGGTGGAGAGAAACAGCAAAGCGTGACGCGATTCGAAAGAGAAGCGGTGATAGTGGCTAAGGAGGAATTAGAGACCTGCGTGCGCATGAAGAGGTCTGGAGGTCGGGTCTTGCGAAGCTACGGAGAGAACTCGACAGCGTGTCGTCCCGTAATCACCGCCTTGGACTCTTCCACACTCTCGCCCAAAGAAATCCAACGCGACGAGCTCCCTTCCGCAGGGCCTGCTGCCTGACCAGAGGCGATACGGAACCACGCCTGTTCAGCCGACCAGACCAGCCGTGCGAAGCTCGCTCGATTCGGTTCACCAACTTTCCAGCGAACTCGGGCTTCCGCAACGTGGAGAAATCAACTTTACACATGGGGAGGGGGAAGATAGTATGTGCTTGAGTGGGCAGCGCGATGGAAGGGGTCGAGACGACGCTCGAACGGGCCGCGACGAAGGTTCCGCAAAGCGTCTGAGAGATTGCTCGAGCTCAACAAATCTCCGTCGAGGTCGCAGAACAGCTCTTGTGTACCTACGCAGCATTTGAGGCAGTTCGAGAGAGTTGAGGGAGTAGCAGCTCGGCAGCGAGAGCGAGGATTCAACGGTCAACGGAACGTCGCTCGTCACGAGGACGCTCGGACCGGCTGGAAGGATGCAGAGGAATCAGAATGATTTGAATCGTCCTGTCGAAGAGAGGAGGGACGACTCGGTCGGATCGGAAGCGCCTCAGTGGAGTGCGAAGTCGGCAGACTCAGGCGAGAGCGAGGAGCCCAGCTCGTGCGATCTTGGACTGAAGGGGTGGCGCTCCTCAAGAAGCAGTAACTCCCACTGGCTTGCGCTCCGGCAGAGTACAAGCTCAGAGAGAGACGAATGGAAGCAGTCCGCGCGCGAGTTCGCCCTAGGAAGAGTGCCGCCTTGCCCCCTGCCAGATTTCGAACCCCCTGCCCTTTTCTCCTCCCCCCCCTCTTGCCGAGTCTGCATCCGTCTGGTGTTTGTTGATCTCACGACAGCTTCAAGAACAGCTCAGCTTGCTCTTCGCCTAAGCATCCCAGCAGACCCGACCAAGTCACCCCTTCACCTCACCCAACTCGATCCCGCCTTCCGCCCACCTCCTCGCCACTTCTTCCCCTATCCCCTCACCAGCTTCCTCACCCAGCCCTCGCGGTCCACCAGCTGCCGTAGCCCGCTCACACGATACCGACGACTCCCAGCGAGGGGACTACCGAGGTGAGTTGGACGTGAGAGCGCAGGGGGGAAGAGGACTTGCGGGTTGGCCAAAGAGCCGCCGGAGGGAGACCAGCGCGGCACGCAGTACCTGCAGGACTGGAGCGAAGCGAGGGATGATGGGAGGAAAGATCGGGAGGGGATCCGTAGTCGTTGAGCGCGAAGCGGGGCACAGCAGTGTTGACAGTGCTGTCAGCGGGGGCGGGTTAGGCCTTCGGGCAAGCAGCCGCCATCCTCGCGTTGGCAGGGAGAGTGTGCAGGTTCAGAGGGCTCAGCAGGCTCTTTCAGGTGTCAGTACTTGCGTGTACACTCCCCGATCCTTCTGTCCAGCAACCGTCGGCCACGTTCAGGCACTGACTGACCTTCACCTTCACGCGCAGGCATCATCTCGCCGCTTTAGCACCTCGGCTCGTCAGCCTCACAACGACACCTCCCGCCAGTATGATGGGCTCCCCTCCTCGGCTCCTGCCTCCCCCTCTTCCTCCCCCTCCTCTACCACCCTTCTCGATGGACGAAGAGCAACCCCAGCGCGGCGAGGACTACGACCTCCTTTCGGGCTGGGCGCGCTCCCTCTCCGTCTCGCCGCGACTCTACCCTACCTACGGTCACACTAACGGAATGGGACTGGAGAATGGGAGTAGCTCGTCGACGTTTGGGAGCTACCGGGGGCTCGGAGATGCGTCGCCGATGTTGGGCCCGCGCAAGGAGCAGCTGAGCGTCGGGACAGGCCTGAGTCCTCTTCTTGGGCCTACGCATCTCGGAGGAGGGGGAGGGGGTCACAGTGGGGGATCTAGTGGGGGAGGAACGATGCTCATGGCGTCTGGGCAAGGAGGGTACGACTACTCTGCGTTCGGGCAGTACCACACGTCGCCCCTCGACAGCGTGCACCACGACCCCTCCCCTCTCTCCACCCACCCTCTCTCCCACCGACACGCGTCACATTCGAGCTCCTCCCACTCGTTCTCCAACGTCGACAACGCTCTCCGCTCCATGTCGCCTCAAACCCTCCCGCCCCCTCTCCAGCATAAGCATCACTCACCTCCCCCTCCCGTCCCCTCTACCTCCTATTCCAACACCGCCTTAATTCCGGCCTCCCTTCCCAATACGCCGAACCTTCAGCAACCCTCGGCCCTCTCCGCATCCCTCATGGCCCGCGCCACCTCGATTACTCCGGACGACCTAGCGCAGGAAGACCCTCGCATCCGCGCGTACGCCAAGCTCGAGTTTCCGACCCTCGACATCTACATCCAGAAGCTCAGCGTTATCGTCGGACGGCGACCCGCCGCTCCCGTCGTCCCTCCGCCACCACCACCACCGCCGCGGGTGAACGAGGACGAGGGAGTCAAGTTGGAGGACTTTGTCATGGGGATGCTAGGCGACGACGAGGAGAAGCCGATCGCGGAGGTCAAGCTCGAGCCGACCGAGACTCCCATCCCCGTCGTCGCACTCACGGCGAGCAGCAGGCCCGGATCTCCAGCTCGAGGTCCGACTCCGGTCGCGGCGCCTGCGTCGGCCGCTGCGTCGGCGGAAGCGAACGCGAGCGCTGGAATGGAGTTCTCCGACTTCCTCAAGAGCTCGCCGACGCTCGGAACGACGGAACTCCCCATCATCAAGGTCGAACCCGTCTCGCCTTCATCCTTCAGCCGTTGCCTCGACTCTCCCTCCTCCTCCTCCTCCTCCTCCTCCTCCCATCCCCTCGCCTTCGTCCGCTCTTCCTCCGCCGCAGGAGCCTCTCCCCGTCGTCCCTCCGCCCATTCTCACGGATATCGACCTCGGACCGATTCGAGCGGTTTCGAGGCAGCATGCGAGGCTGTACTTTGATTACGACATGGGTGGATGGGCGCTCGAGGTGCTGGGGAGGAATGGAGTTGTCGTCGAGGGCAAGTGGAAGGCCAAGGGCGAGAAGGAGAGTCTCGGAAGGAGGTGAGTACCCTGTTCTCGCGCTCTCGCAAGGAGGATACTGATCTTGATCGCGACTGAAGGACCAAGATCCAAATCGCCGAACGCATCTTTTACTTCGTCCTCCCCACCATCGAACCGACCACGCTTTCCCCTCTCGAAGAAGCCCCCATGTCCGACTCAGATTCGTCCCTCTCAAGCGCAGAGTCGGACGAGTCCTCCTCCCTCTCGGAACTCTCCTCCTCCGACTGCGACCTCAGCCCCGTCATTCCTCCGACGTACCTCCTCCGCTCTCCGCCCGCGATCAAGGTCACCGACGCCTGGAGCCCGCCGCGCGCAAGTACGAGTAACCTCCTTCTCGCTCTCGCTCCTCCGCCTAGAGCTGCGAGCAGGGGAGTCGACTACAAGGAGGTTTTGCCGTTTATTGAGGGAGCGGTCGGAGCGACGTCGGGGAAGCGGTTGGAGGTGTTGCAGGCGGTTAGGAACGGAGGGAAGGGTGGGAAGGGAGGAGGAGGGAAGGGAGGAGGGGGGAAGGGCAAGGGAGTGGGAGTGAGGAAGAAGCCGGCAGCGAAGAAGGGGAAGACGACGTTGCCGCAGAAGAAGGCGAGGAGGCAGTCGAACGCGTCGAGAGAGGATTGGGACGATGAGGAGGACGAGGAGCAGGATTACAGCGACGAGGACATGGACGACTACTATTTCGACCACGTCGAAGCGAGTCCGCCGAAGCGAGCGCCCGAGCCCGTCGTCTACAAGAAGAAGCGCGAGGAGGTCGTCAGGAAGGTCATTCAGGCGGTCAAGCAGCCGGCAGCTAGGAAGCAGCCCAAGAAGCAGCCCGTCCGCGTCGTTCTTCCTGCGCCTCCGAATCACCCTCCAGCCGCCGCGAGTCCGTCGATCCCCCTCGGCAGCCTTCCTCCCCTACCCAGTCCCTCGGTTGCGACCGCCACTTCGTCTGGTTCGACCATCGACCCCTCTCCCAGGCCTCTCTACGGATCGACCGACCCCGCCCCTTTCATTCCCGGCCCAGCCGACATCCTCGTCTCGAGCCTCCCTCCACTCCCCTCCCTCTCCACCAACGCCAACGCCAACGCCACCGCCTCGGGATCTTCGTCGACCTTCGTCGCGCCTGGTTCCGCCCTCCCTCCACTCCCCGGTCAAGCTTTCGTCCCCGGCCAACCCGGCGTCCCAGGCATTCCCGGCGTTCCCATCAAGCGAGGGCGAGGACGGCCTCCGAAGAACGGCATCTGCGCCCAACGACCTCGCAAACCCAAGCCCGAACCACTTCCAGGGCAGGCCGCACCACCGGCCGTCAAGAAGCCGCCGAAGCCAAAACTCCCCAAGGCCAAGCCCGCTCCTCCTCCTCCCGCCCAACCTCTCGCCCCCGTCGACCCCGCCCTCCCTGCTCTCCCTTCGCCAGTCGTCACGCACGGCGGCATTCCCCTCGACCCGAGCCTCCCAGCGGCCAATCCCGCTCAGCCCGCCTTCCCCTACCCCGTCTTCCCCGAACCGCCGTCAGCCGCTAAGCTCGTCGCTGCGTCTGCAGCTGCGGCTCCTGGCGCGAACTCGTCGACCGCAGCAGGCGCTCCGGGAGCTCCAGCACCAGCAGGAGACGACCTCCTCGTCAAGCCGCCGTACACCTACGCTTCGCTCATCGCGCAGGCCGTGTCGAGCGTTGAGACGAGGAAGCTTACGCTCAACGGGATCTACGATTGGATCACGGCGAGGTGGCCGTACTTTAGTGACAACAACAACGGGTGGCAGGTACGTCGTTTCTTTCGATTCCTAACTCAAAGCAAGCTGCTGATTTCGCTGCTGGGTACGCAGAACTCGATTCGGCACAACCTTACGATCAGTCGCGGGTTCCTCAAGATCCCTCGTCGAACGGACGAGCCGGGCAAGGGAGCGTTCTGGGCGATCGACCCGACTCAGATTCGCAACTTCGACGGCCTCCACTTCCGCAAGAAGACGCCCAAGGGCGTCCCAGGCGCACCGAGGCCTCCGAAGCCCGTCCAGCAGCCGAAGCTGGGTCCGTCGCTCGTCCCCAAGGCGGCGCTCGTCACGCAGGGATCCGCCGTCGCCGGTCCTTCGAAGCCCATCGCTCGACCTCCCCCTCACGCCTCGACCGCGCCGTCCCTCTCGACCCCTCTCCCCATCATCATCGCCCCCATCCCAGCTTCCTACGTCCGCCCCGCTCCTCCTCCCTCCGCGACCCCACCCGACGACCTCACCGCCTCCCTCCTCAAGGATCCCCCTATCGTACTGCACGAAGGGAAGCTCATTCTCAACCCGTCCATCTTCGCGCACCTCCAGAAGACGCAGCTCGACAACCTCCAGATCCTACCCGCGAGCCAGGCGCTCCAGATTCTCCAGGCGTTCGTCGTGCAGCATTTCAAGGACAAGATGCGCAAGATGGCGGCCGAGAAGGAGAAGGCGGCGAACGGTGGAGGAGGACCGACGAACGGGACGCCTGGTGCGGCAGCAGGGACGTCGAATGGAGCGGGGACAACGAGCGGGACGACTGGCTCGGCGACGGCGACCCCAGCGAGACCAGCGGGGACGCCGTCGACGGTCGCGCCCCCTCCGGCGGTCGCTTCCGCCCCTCCCATCGCTCCAGGCATACCCAAACCTCTCTCCGCTACTCCGACGCCCATCCCGACCGCAGCACCTCCCTCGACCATCCCCAAGGTCGTTGCGCCGGTCGTGGCTCCCAAATCCGTCGCTGCTGCGCCGGCTCTGGCGAACGGAGGGGCGGCTTCGGGGCTCGGGAAGAGGAAGCTCGAGGAGGAGGATATCGAGGTGTCGGCGCCGAAGATGGCAAAGCTCGAGAAGGAGGGAGGGACGACGGTGGCTTGAGGTGGAGAGGAGGCCGCGTGCTTGAGGAGGGTTTTCGAGTATTGATAGCGTTGTTGTGTTGCGCGCAATCCCATTTCGATAGTACAGACTCGTGTTCGTCGGTGTTGGTGAGCGCTCCCACCATCCTCGAAAGCCTCGCGCCTCGTCGACCAGCCGTTTACCCCGCGCGCGGTTAACCTTCCCCTTTCTCCCTCTCAACTCGCTTCGACGCCATGATGGCGCCTCCAGTGCCTCCAACTCGCACGGTGTCCTCAACGAGCAGTACCCGCGTTCTAGAGGAGGAGGAGAACGCCTTTAGCGACGGTGGAGACGGGGAGCCGGCAGCTCGCGCGAAGGCCAAGCGGAGAAAGCCCAACCTCGAGGCCACAGACAAGCTTCACGCGTGTGACTGGGAAGGCTGCACCAAGTGTAAGTAGGACTTTGATCAGTGGAGGGTGCGAGGGGACTCGAGCTGACCCACCATCTCCAGCATTCTCGCGGCCTGACCATCTCGCTCGACACAAGCTCAACCGTGAGCTGGGGCGCCTCTCCTGCCCAGCTGAAACTGACTGTTATTACTTACAGACAACCCCACAACGATCTACAGCTGCGATCGGTGTGTGGATCTAGAGACGGTGGAGAGGAGGGGACCCAGCTGACTCTCGTGTTGTTCCTGCAGTTGTCCCAAACGATTCGTCCGCTCAGATCTCCTCCTCCGCCACACCGAACGACACGACAAGCGACAAGCGGGAGACGTACCGAACAAGCCTGTCCGACGACTCTCCAAGCCTACCGCGGCCAACGGAGATGCTGGACCTATCGCAAGCGGAAGCGGTTCGTGGCCAGGCGGGCAGCAAATGCATCAGCAAGGAGTACAGCAGCCCGTCTTCTACGGCTACGACGGGCTAGGATCGACGAACCCAGCCTCGCTGGTCCTCTCCCCCAACGCCTTCTCTCCTCACGGCATCTCCCCTCACGGCGTCTCCCCCCACAACAGCACCAGCTACCCTTCTCCTCATACGGCAGAGCACGCTCCCTACGCCAGCAACCTCGGCATCCCCTCCTTTGAACAAGGCACCTTCTTCGACAACTTCCCCGCGTCCGAGCAACCCGCCCTCGCCGGCTTCGACTTCCCGCTGAAGTTTATCCAGGCCTCGTACGGCGCGCCTTTCGTCTCAGCGAGCGAGTACGACTGGCTCTTTGGCAACTCGTCGTTCAACATCACGCTCGGGAGCAGTCGACCCGCCAGTCCCGGACCCGCGGACGAGATGATCGGTGCGATGTCTCCTAGCGTTGGGCAAAGGCTCGAGGAAGCGTCGCGCGGGCTCGAATATGCGAGGTTGGAGCTCGATGCGAGGGGTTTCAGTGCGCCTGGAGAGCAAGCGCAAGGGCAAGCTTGGGCTGGCGCAATGCCGGAGCAGCTTCCTGGACCAGTTGCGGAGATGGCGCCGCCCAAGTCCCACGACTCTGAGATCGCTAAGCATCCGGTGAGTATGTTCTCCTTCTCAGCTGCTGAAGTCGAGCTGACCTGTCGAATCGATGCAGGAGCGAGCTCCAAGTCAGGGCTCAAGTGCGAGCGGGAGCGTCGCAGCGACCGCTACGCCTCTGCCTCAGCAACACCCTCGCGACCATTCGACGTTTGTGAGCCCTGCGACCCGGCTTCGTATTCTCGACTACCTCGGAGTGCGTCCCTCCTTTCCCTCCTCTGAGCGCGCACTCGGCTGACCGTTCTCGCAGCCTGAATGGATCGGCCTTCGAGGAGACTCGCGCATGTCGTCGGAAGCCATCGAGGAGTATCTCTGCCTATTCTGGACGCGCATCCACGAGACTCAGGCTCCGTGCATTCATCGAGCTAGCTTCAAGTGAGTTCTTGACCATCACGATTGGAACAGGATGCTGACTTGCGCCCCAGCACCGAAACCGCGCATGTCCCTTTGATCCTCTCCATGGTTCGTTCCACTCTATATCTCCGGGACGGAAGGACTAACTCGCTGCTGCAGGTCCTCCTCGGTACCTACTTTGCGGAGGCGCCCGAAGCTCATCAGCTCGCCGTCAAGATCCACCCCGGGTTTCGCGGCAAGGTCTTCTGCGTGAGTTCAGCTGTCGTCTTCTCTTGAGCTGTGTTGACATTCGTGCGATCTTCAGTCCACTGATTTCCGACCCCGCGCCGAGATCTGGCTACATCGTGCGTTGGATCGCTCTTCCTGCCGCTCTACAGTTCGCTGACGACTTCGCCCGCGCGTGCAGAAACGGCGCTGCTTCTCATCGTGTTCGGAAAGCTTTGCTCGAACCGCATGGCGCACGAGATGTCACACATCTTCTGGAGCTCTGTCGTTACGGTACGCACGCCGTGCTGGCCCTCGACGTCGCAGGAATTGAAGCTTCTTTCGCAGCTGGGACGCCGAAGTGCTCTGTTCTCACAGCGAACCATCATCGTCACGGAGCATTCGCACGACGTTCACGCACAGTGGGACGCCTGGATCGAGGAGGAGTCTGCGAAGAGGATCGCGCACGTCGAGTTCGCCGTCGACGTCGAGCGTAAGCCTCTCGCTTCTCGAGCAGTTCTGCGGCTAACCTTTTTCGTCCAGACGCCGCACTCTTCCGACATTCGCCTGCGCTCTCGGCGTTCCAGATCCAGCTCACTCTTCCATGCGACGAAGAGCTATGGGACGCGCCGAACGCGGAGGTGTGGGCGCAAGCCTACAGCCAATCTCGAGCTCCCATCCCTTTCATCTCCGCTCTCAAAGCCAGCCTCATGCCTGGCCACGCTCCGCCGGTGCTCAACCCCTTCTCCCGTATCGCAATTCTGCACGGTCTTCTCAGCGTCGCTCAGGACCTGCAATGGTGCGCCGAGTTCGTGCGCCCGCTGATACGCCGCTGATCTTTCTCTCTTCGCAGGCGAGACCATGTCATCGGCTTGAGCCAGCTGGAAGGGAGGGCGAACAACTGGCGCGACATGATGTGAGTCGGCTGGCGCGCGTTCGTTGGGACCGATTGGCGGTTGCTGACCCCTTCTTTCCTCGTACCGCTTCTTAGCTCTGCCAGCTACAACTCGTGGAAGTCACGCCTCGACACCTGCCTGCTCACCGCGCCGTTCGTGCAGTCTCAGATGCTCCGAGCTTCGATTTCTCTATAGTGCGTTCCGCTTTTCGTTTCGTCGTCGAATTTAAAGGCTGACGATGTGCGAATGCAGTGCCGTCGCACACGTCACTCTCTCGATAGACATTCACGAACTTCAAGTAGGCTTTCGCTCTTGCTCTCCCCTTCTCCCTATCCTTAACTCTCCCACCTTAAGTCTCTCAGCTAAAGCTGACCACCGATCGCAGATCTTCGCCGGTGCAGAGAACGCTCTCGGGCTCATCGTGTCGCCAGCGGTTCAAGAAGCGACAAAGGGCAGGATTCGGACTTGGGCGGCGTCAAAGGATGGTCGGGCAGCGACTTGGCATGCGGCTCACTTCCTTCGGTGAGTCGACTGCTACCGTTCTACTGCGCAGATCCTGACAAGGATGTCGTCGCAGGTCAAGCCTCGAGCACTACTTGCGCGGAACTGGTGACCTCGCGGCGTGCCTTCACCATGGCTGGTCCGTGTACATCGCCTGCCTCACTCTCTATTGCTTCGGTATCGCCAGTGCGTCTTCATTCACGTCGTCACCAGCATACGCTGATGCTCTGCTTGCGTTCAACCAGCCTCTGGGCCAGCTGGGCCTCGCGAACCTGACCATCGCGCGGCTACGATGACTTACCTCGATTCCATGTGCGCGGCGACTCCGGACGGTACGTTCTCGTCCTGAAGTTGGCGTACCTGGTGCTAATCTTGAGCTCTTGAAGGTCTCCTCGTGGTTACGAAGAAGGTGCGTGTTTCTTCGCCGTCGTCGCTGAAGGGTGATCGCTGACCTTTGCTTCGCAGAACAACGTGTAAGCTTGCACTCGCTTCCTCAGCTGAAGCTGAGCCTTCTACTAACACTCACTTTCTCAGGCTTCCGTTGTGCGAAAGCATCATCGACTACATTGCAGATTCGCGCTGGGAGATAGGTTCGTCCTCGCTCGCTCGCGCCGTTTTCGACCCTCGACTGACTCGTCGTCTCTCTCTCAGCCCAGGAGGGTTCGAAGATCCTGCACCGTCTCGTGTTCCGTTAGGTCCCAAGTATGTGTGCGCAACTAGCTTTGCATCTGTCGTGAATTGCCGAGAGAGCCGACCGTTTCAAGGAGCGAGTTTTTTTCTGCTCGTGCCGCGAGCGAAAGGAAGTGATTACTGAGAGTGTTCTTCGTTGCTGCGTTGCTCCTTCGAAAGCGAGAAAAGGAGGAGAGCTAGCGCCGCTCCATTTCAATACACTGTGCAGAGCCAAGGCTTTCCTTCCTCCCCTTCCCTCCCTCGTTCGCCGTCCTCCAATCCATGCTCAAACCCTCTTCGCCTGTCCACCAAACAACTCTGAATAACCCGTCAAGCTGGACAGCTCGATTTCGATCCCCCGAGGCGGTCCTCGCCGCCGATGAGGTGACGGAGGACAACTCGAACAACGGCAGTGGTAGCGACTCTGGAGGGAGCGACGATGAGGTGGACGTCGAGGATCTGTTGTGGGGTACCCAGGTGAGTGTCCTAGCCTGTCAGGAGGGAGCGGAGGAGAGAGGGTGGTGGAGGAGGCGGTCCGATGGTGTCTCCTGTCCAACTCCCCCGCTCTCGGCTTCTTCGAGATACTATCCAGCTCATGAGAATGACCGTTTAACCACCCTCTTCTCTGTACAGATGGATCTGATCGCGCACCGGAACAGTCAAGCCGTCTCGAAGCTTCAGCAGGCGGTGGCGCTCGAGTCCTCAGCAGCATGTGCAACGCTCGGAAAGTACGCCAAGCTCTGTTCCTGGTTTTAGAGGAGGGACACAGCTAACTCTCCTCTCCGTGCAGTCTCCTCTCTCGCGGCCTGCGAAGTCACGCTCACTCGAACGCTGTCTCCCCTCTCCACCCTCCTCAAGGCCAACCCTGCTACACTCCTCACGGCATGACCGGTTCGATCCCGTGCGACGTCGCGCAAGGTTCTCTTCCCGATGGACTGGCGGCGGCGAGGCTGTTTGCAAAGGGACTCGCCCTGGAGCTCTCAAAGCCGGTCGAGAGTCCCCGCGATCCTAGGAGTGGGAGGTCGCACGCGAAGAAGGAGCAGGCTGGCAGAGCGGCGGGGATCGATTCGGAGGGCATGGATGGTTCCTATGGCAGTGCGAGTGAGGAGGAGGGTGCGGAGGGAGAATATTTTGGACTCGAACGTGCGCTCGACTTGGTTATTGGGGTGCGTCTTTCCTCCTCTGTCGATCTTTCACTATATTGCTGATTCCCCACTTCTTTCCCTCCCAGTTGACCGACAGCTACCGATTCGGCGTCTTCTCAGATAGCCAGCACGAGTCGGACACGGAGGACCTTTGGAAACGAGGTCCACAACTCGCTAAGCGCACTCTTCGGCACCCAGCAGTCGCCTGGGCTGCGCCTACCCTGCCCCGTCGTCCAGCTGCCATTCACCCCTCGTCCCCTCTGACTTCGTCCCACACCCGACCTTCTAGCGCGGCTCGCGCAATCTCCACCACTCGCTCGCCCTCCACCACCCGCAACTCACCCCTCCTCGACTCGACTGCCCGTGCCGCTTCGCCACGCCGCATTGCCACTGTGCGGTCCTACTCTCACCCTTCCACCAGCCTCTCCGCTATCCCCTCCCACCTCCCTTCCTCCGTAACGCACCACCACCTCCCACCAAACCTCAAGCTCCGCCTTACGATCCAGATCCACTGCCTCTACCTCCTCGCGCTTCAGATTTGGCCGACAGACCAAACCGCCGCCGAAGAGCACTGGCTCGAGATCCTCCGCGTGTCGGAAGCGGCTGGAGGCGTCGTCGGGACCAAGGAGGGCGACGAGATCGTTCTTAAGGCGACGCAGAGGCTCAAGGCGCTTCAGGACGTCGAGCCCGACACGGCGTGGAAGCTTTCGAAGCGGCGCAAAGAAAGTCCTTCTCCGCCCTCGGTAGTCGCAGCGCGCGAGTCGACGTCGCCGACGCGGGACGCGCTCGTGGATATCTGGCGGGAGAAGCTCGAGAATCTCGGCGGTGCGAAGGGGAAGGGGAAGGGGAAGGGGAAGGCGAGGGAGTTAAGCGAGGAGCGGGATGGAGAACTCGGGTCGTCGAGCATCACGATTCGCCCGGATGAGCAGGACGCCACTTTACGAGGAAGCTCTGCGGCCCTTCCCTGGGCGATCAGCACGTCGTCGGCGTCGACCGTCATGCCCTCTGCCTCCGGCTTTGGCTCAAGACCTTCCAAGTTCCACTTTGCCTCCGCCACCGAATACCCCTCGCCCCCCGATACTCCTCTCCCCTCCCCTCCTGGCACCCACCGCTCCTCCGATGCAGATCACGAATCCGACTTCCCCATCCTCGGCTCCTCCACCATTCCCACCTCAACCCCGGCCACCTCGACCGCTCTCTCGACCTCGTCGCGCACCTCCGCCGCTCCCGCCCCTTCGAGCCCATCGAACCGCCGTCCCCGCCGAATGGCCTCGACGTCGTCCTTCCAACCTCCTCGACTACTCTCGCGCGTCCAATCTAGCGCGAGCGTCTCGACCCTCCCGCCCAATTTCGGCAGCCTCCGCACGACGCCCTGGCCGCTGCGCACGACGACGAGCCTCGCTGGACCGCCGAGTCGGTTCGCGCTGGACCCAAACGGGACGTTGGCGGAAGAAAAGCGGAGTGGAGGGAGGATAGGCGGGTGGACGAGTGGGGTCAGGGAGCGACTTTCGTCGTTGAATCCGTTTAGGAACGAGGTGGGGAAGCCGAGCGCGATGGCGGTGTTGAAGAAGGTGCTGAGGAAGGACGACGAGAGTGCTGGGCCGGGGATGTATTGGGCGGATACGGGCGAGGCGGAATCAGAGGAGGGGGAGAGGGAGGAAGAAGGGGGAGAGGAGGAGGAGCTTTCGGCCGTCGAGGAGGAGTCTTCCCCTCCTCCCGTGGTTCGCTTTCGCCGCGACGCCTCGACTTCGACGGCCCCCTCGACGCCTAGGCGGCACCACTCTCTCCGTCCTCAACGCTCCTTCGTGGATCCAACGTCTGCCCGCCTCTCCTCCCCCAATCCTCGAGTCACCTACACCCCTCCCACACCCGACGATTTCTCATCTCGTCTGCACTCTCACACGCCATCATCCCTTCGCCACGACAACAACGACAAATCGTCAGCCGTCGATATCGACCCACTCCTCCTCGAGCTCGAACGCAAGTCGAGAGTCGGCGTCAGGACCAAGTGCTCGACGTGCGGGAAGAAGGGACTCAATTACCCGGCCTGCCCGAGGTGCAAGACGACGTATTGCTCGCGGACTTGTCGGATATCGGAGGAGGGAGGGGGAGATGGGACGAGGCATGTTTGCGAGACGGAGGAGGATTGATGAGTGGGAGGGGGGACCATCTTTTTATGTGTCTTTGCACGAACACGAGATCGTCTTGAGCAGTAATTTACGAAGCAGTTTAGTAACGAGCCACAGCTTTACACGTAACACAGATTGTTACAAAAAGAGACATCTCGCAAGCTTCAGTACCCTCCTCCTCCTCCTCCTCCGCCCCTCCCCACCGTCCTCCTCCGCGCGCCCCAGCCCGACCCTCGCTCATTGGGCGAGAATCTTCCTCTCCCTCCTCGATCTCCACCCCCGCGGTACCCTCCTCCACGTCCTCTGCTCCCATCTCCTCCTCCGTACCCTCCCCCTCGTTCGCCGTCTCCCCAACCACCACGACCTCCAGGAGCCCCATCAGCTCGTCCTCCTCCCCAGCCTCCTGCTCCGCCGCCTCCGGCGCCACCATCACCTCGTCCTCCTCCCCATCCTCCACCATCGTCTCGCCCACCTCCCCACCCTCCTCCCCCATCGTCTCTCCCTCCACTCCACCCTCCTCCAGCTGCAGCAGGAGCGAAATCCGGAACCAACGCCATCCTGCTCGGGTGAACGAAGCCGACGCTCCTCGAAGGCGGAGAAGCTCCCCCCGCCAGCGGACTCGCGTTCCCCTCTCCTCGCGCCGGTCCAGGTCCTCCGTACCCCTGCTGCTGCTGCTGCTGCTGTTGCATAGGCGAGAACCCTCCTCCTCCGGCGACGGGCAGTCCTCCGCCTTTCATGAGGTCCGCGAGCAGCTGAGCCGTGCCGGGGGCATTGGCGATAGCGGCGAGGAGGTTCGGGTTCGCAGCGAGGTTTTGGACGGCGGTCGTGTTGGAGGTGAGGACGGAGGAGAGGAGGGAGGGGTTGGACAGGAGGGAGGAAAGGCCTGAGGCGGAGGCGTTTTGGAGAGTGGGTTCGGGGGCGTGGGAGAAGGGGAGGGATGGGGAGTAGGGTTGAGGGAAGGCGGAGAGGGCAGAGGGGTGGGGAGCGAAGGTAGGGAGGGGAGATTGCGACGAAGTTGGCCAGGGCGAGGGAGAGGCCGAGGGGAACGACGTTGAGGAAAGGGGAAGGATGGGTGCTGGCGCCGGCGCTGGGATTGAAGGACCGGTGGTGAAAAACGTCGTTGGGAGCGCACCCTTCTGGATGACGAGAACGCAGAGAAGCAAGTCCTGCTCGCGCTCTCCCTTCTCCGCAACGTTGTGCTCGTCGAGGAGCTCGATGTACTCGGGCAGCGGAGCGTCCTTCTTGAGCGGGATGATGTAGATGTCCTTGACAACCTTCTTGAGCTGCTCGGGCGGGCTGATGACCCCAGTCCTGTCCTTCTTGACGTAAAACTCGACGACGCGCGCGTGCTTGGCGAGGCAGCTGGGTCCGGTGGGCTTGTACGGGAACTGCTCCGACGGACCCGTCAAGTCCGCCTGGAGAGCGACGACGACGAGCTCGCGACTGCTGGCGAACGAGCACTCGACCAGGTACTTGCTCGCGACCTTGGTCGGGATCCGACCGTCCATCGTCAGCCCGCGCGGAAGCAGCTGACTCCAGACCTCGTGCGCGGTGCCGAACGCGCGTCCTCCGATCTGCACGCCGAAAGCTGGGAAGCCGCCTTCGTCGGGGACGATCACGTCTCCGGCCCAGATGGGGACGAGTTCGGAGAGGGGGGTCGAGTGCGTGGTCGAGGAAGAGTGAGGGGGAGGTTGGTTGTGAGGAGTGATCGATCTACCGGACTGCTGAGAGGCGGTCGCAGGCTTGATGGCGGATTTGAGAAGCGGGACCGCAGGCTCGTCGCGAAGTAGCGACGACTCGAAATCCTCGTCGTCGCCGCCGTTCCCGCCTCGACTCGTCGACGCAAAAGGATCGTAGTCGTCCTCGTTCTTCGCTCCCGTCGTGACCTGCTCAGCACTGTCGTTCATCGGCGTCGACTCGACCTGCTCGGAGGAAGGGAGCGTCGGCGACGGCTTCGCTTGCGCCCAAATTGACGCCATGTCGAAGCTACTGCGGCTCCGAGGAGGAGGAGGGAGCATCGCACCGTCCACTGAAGATGATCCCGCGCTCAGCGGGAACGGAGAGGCGGCGCTAGCGGCAGACGGCGACGGCGCGGCCTCCTTCTGCTCGGCGTGTTCGACGGACGAGGGGCCGGTCGAATCGAGGCCAAGATCCTCGGCGGTGATGGAGAGGCTGGAGGTCGGTAGCGATGATCGAGGGCGAGAGGACGACGAGGGGAAGGGGAGCGAAAGGGCGGCAGGCGACTCGCTCGCAGCGGGGGACGTGCTAGCGCTCGGCGATCCGAACGCAAACAGCTCGTTCCTAGGCGACGCGATCGGCGCCGGGCTGTCCTGCATCGAGCCCGAGAACGACGCGGACCGCTCGCGCGCCCTCTCGGCCTGCTTCTGCCGCTCGACGAGCTCCCTCTGCTCCAACGCCCGCTCCTCCGCCGCCGCTGCGCCCGCTGCGTAATTGTCGATCTCCTCCTCGCCCTTGTGCGTTCGCTTGGCCGTAGGCGCCGCGAGTACCTCCATGACCGAATGCTTGAGACTCGCTGCCCGAACCGACTCGGCCATCGCCTTGAGTTCGGGCGTGAGGAGGTCCTCGTTCGACATGTTGACGATCTCGGCCGGTCCGAGAGAGCTGGACGAGATGCGGGACCGGAACGCCGCGTTCGACTTGAGGTTGAAGTGCAGCGAGCGAAACTTGGCGGCGTACTTTGTTCGAGGACCTTTGATCCCCTTGTGGTCGACCTCGCCGAACCCGTCGAAGAGCTCCACTTCGACGCTCTCCGCAAACGCGGCGGCGCGCACTTCGACGCCGGCAGAGTTGGCGTCGGCGTCGGAGACGGAGAAGATGGATTGGAAGAGGGAGGCGAGTGTTTTGGTGCAGTGGGCGCGGGTCTTGTCGGTCGCTGGCGTCGATGCGGTGCTGGAGGAAGGAGGGGGAGGAACTGGGACGGCGGGTTTGCGTTGATAGCTACGCTTGGGCGGAGGAGGGGGAGACGACTCGATGGCGGACGCGCTTCGTCGTCGATCGCGTTTCGCGGCGGGCTGCCAGAGTCACCGTTAGCACCTTCCCATCGTGAAGAACGCTGAAAAAGGTACTCACTTGAGGAGCCTTGGTCCTGTTCCTCTTCCTCGGTCGATCCCTCAGGACGCTTTCCTCGTCGCCGACGTACTCCTCGTCCACCTCGCTGCCTGCGTCGCTCTTCCTCCTCCTCCCATCCGCGCCCTTTCCCCTCTTGCGCTGCTTTCCTCCCTTCTTATCTCCCTCGTAGTCGTCCTCCGACATCTCCTCGTCGTCCTCGGAGCCGGCGACAGAAGGGGAGGAAGGAAGTGACATCTCTGCATCAGGGTCGGCGAGCGCGTCGTCCTCGTCCTCGGACGAGGCGGGTAGTAGTTTGGCGCGTGAAGTAGATGCGTCGGTAGATCCTGCGAGGGAAGCAATGGTCAGCGACTGTCGGGAGAGGAGGGGAGTTGAAGAGAAGGAATGCTCGAAAGGGCGAAAGAGCGAGGACGCTGCGACGCCCTGAGCCCTCCCACCCCAGAGGCGCCAGGTGGAAGCAAGCCCTGAAGAAGAGCTTTCCTCCTTCAGGAGCTCAAGCCGCCGCTGGACCGCCCATCGCCGCCGTTGCTGCCGTCTTGTCCTCCATCTCGTCGAAGCAGCCAGCGAGGGCTCCCTCGGCTGCGACTGTGAACGCGAAGGCAGCACGCTGAGGACTATCGCACTTCGGCAAGGTAAGCTAGCTGTCCCCGCCCCGCCCCCTCCACCGCCTCCAGGCCTTCCTCTTCACTCGAGGCTTCAACATCTCGCGTTCGACGCTGGCGCTGCGCGCGGTCCTTGACGGGGACGATGGCCGATGGGGAGAAGGCGGGGTGGTTATAGGCGGCGAGAGGGTGGATGGGAGAGGGTGGAGAGGATGGGAAGGAGGGGAGAGGTGCGGGCAGCGCTGCGCTCGCTGCTTCGATCGAGGCCAAGCGAAGAAGTGCGGCTCAACAGGAACCGGCTTCCACAGCTAGGCATGGTAGTGTATGGTAGTAACAAATGCAAAGGCGACCCAAGGTCGGAAGGAGGCCTGCTCAGCCCAGCCCAAGAAAGCGAGCTCCCGCCTGCATGGTGCGCCGGTCAATGGCCCCACGCCCCATCCAACATAGTCAAGGATCCAAGCCACCAACAGCGATAGAGGAGAACGGGTGCGCGAAGAGAAAGTGACTCACGTAGCGTGTGTCCAGCTCCCATCTCCTCGCAGATGTCGCAGCAGTACGCTTCGATGTTGGAGGCTTCGTCTTCGGTGAGGTTGACGCAGCGAAAGTGGAACCTGTAGCAACAGAGTTCCCAGTTAGCTCTCCAGTACACCGCAACATCCTCTCGGGTGGACGCCTCCTCCCGCCCACTCGGATCGGCGAAGCTGCACTTACCAATTGGAGCAGGATGAGCACTGAATCATAGGCTGTTCCCCCGTGTCGAAGCCGAGGCAGATACAGTCTGCAAGAGGAACCGTGCCGTCAGCTCCACGTCCCACCCACCCGGGTCGACAAGAGGAAGAGAACGTACACAACGTCAAGTCTGGCTCCTTCTCCTCGTCGTCCTCCATCGCCTCCTCCTGCTCCTCCAGTAGTTCCGGATCTATCGCCTTGCTCTTGCCCTTCCCGTTCTTGGTCGCGGCGACCTTCTTCGTACGAGACGCTGCTGGTTTGCGATTCCTGACTCGGGGAGGCGCGGCGGGAGTGAGAGCCTCTGCGGCGATGGCGAGAGCTCGGCTTGAAGGGTTTCTGATACGGGCTCCTGCCATCTTGTTGTCGAGTCTTGTTGTCGAGCGTGCGGAAGGAGCAGAAAGCGCAAGGGGAACGGAGAGGGGCAGGGCAGAGAGGTGGCCAGGGGGGTCCCACTTTGCCCCTGCCAACTTTGGCCCAGCGAGCGCGCTTCTTTCTCCCTCCGCTTCAACGATCCTGGCCTTCCTGCTTCATGGTCAAGGTCAGGAAAGCTTGCTCGAGCGTCTCCTCTCAGCAGCTCTGCCCAGAGTGTTGTCAAGGACTGAACCTCTGCCTCTGCGGCGCGGCTGTCTCAGCCGCCGTCTCGAAGCGAGTGGACGCGCTGGATCAGGCTTCGCTGCACCGCACGGGGAACACACTGCTTGATCCTCTTTCCGAGTCGGTGCGTGGATTTTTCTCTACACGAGAGCGTTTTGCTGAGCCCCGCAGACCAACCTCGAGCGCACCGACCTGCTGCACCTCGCCGTCGAGCTGTCCTCGCTGAGAAGCGAGATCGCTCTCGAGCCACTAAATGGCGAGGATATCAAAGACAGCGATTCCTCTCCGTCGACCCCTCCTTTCCGCTCGACCACTCTCCCTCGCAAGGAAGTCGATCCCGTGATCGCTACCGACTCTCCTCCTTCTCCTCCTTCAACCCGAAGTCGCTGCCCAGTTCTCCTACGAAGCGATCCAGGGAGGATGACAAGCTCAAGTCGGCGAGCGAAAGGACGAACGCGAGGCTCGATGTCGAACTTGTTTTGGGAGCGGTGCCGGACGTGATGGCCTTCACTCTGCCTGCGACGCGGCGAGCAGGTCTTCAAGGCAACAGATTGGATCACAAGCTGTTTCCGAGGTCAGCTTCTACAGCTCCAGCATCAACCCGACCATCCCTACCCTCTCCCCTCTCCTTCGCAATCCCTTCCTCCATTCCTTCGCCGCAACTCAAGCTTCAACCTCACAGCCCTCCCTTCACACGACAAGACGACGCACTCGCATCAACTTCGTCTTCCTCATCATCACATCCTCCTCAATCTCCGCCTTCCCCATCCTCCCACTCGCAAATAAAAGCCCACCTCATCTCGACCGACCCCCGCCTCGCCTCCTTCACCTTCTCCCACCGCACCAACGTCGCCGGAAAATCGACCACCTTCACCGACCTCACAGGCCGAGCCTTTGGCACGCGAATCGAACGCCCGGACTCGCACTCGTCGCTGGCGAATGAGGTGGAAGCAGAGATCAAAGCGGCGACGAGTGGGAAGAAAGCGATTGGGCCTATCCGCCACGATAGAGGTCGGGGTGCGCATGAGATTCGACAGATTGGGGTACATCGGGAGCAGGGAGCGGCGAGATTGGGGTACAGCATGTCGTTCACGAAGCACCTTTCGAAATGGACTCGGTTGATGCGCGGGAACGGGTTCAGCAAAGTGCGAGAGCATGTTTCGGGTGAGTTTCTCGCTCGCTTCTTTGCGAGATCGGCTGCTAACTGTGTTGGCAGACTGCCTAAAGACGCACTATCCCCTTCTATTCGACTATCACGCCTCCGTAGCCCGCTCCCTCGCCAGCGTAGGCCTCCACTTCCTCTTCGGCGCCTTTGCAAGCATCTGCATCAACACCGAACGAGTCGCCTGCCTCCCCCACCGCGACTACCACAACCTTGGTCCGTCCTCTTCTCTCCCGCTCCTACCCTAACGAACTTCGCAGGTCCAGGCCTGTGCGGCATCTTTCCCTTCGGTACATTCGACTCGCGTCGCTCAGCTTGGGTCGTCCTCTGGGAGGCCCAGCTCGTGGTCCAAGTTGGGCCAGGAGACGTCTTCCTCTTCCCCTCAGCGGTTTTTACGCACTCGAATACGCCGGTACATGACGAGCGCGGGAGGGGGAGCATGGCGTTTTGGTGTAGCTCGAGCTTATTCTTGTGGCACGAGTATGGGAGTGAGGGGGGCGTGGGTGGAATTGGGGAAGGTGGAGCAAGAGAGGATGTATGAGGGGGTCAAGAAGGGATGGAGCGAGGCTTGGGATAGGTTCCCAGTTTTGTAACGTGGACGAGAAGAGTAGCGAGACCTTCGCAATCCTCTCAAGCTTGGTCTGAATCTCGCTGCTGCGTCGCCAAAAGCGCGATAGAAAGACCTGGGAGAGCTCGTCTCAAGCTGAACGTCCAAGCTCCGCGGAGCCTTCGAAGGTCCATTAATTCCCGCCTGACCCCCTGGCTCGAATAAATAAATAAAACCTCTTGCTCCTCTCAGCGGGCCACGGCACGAAAGCTACCGCGTTCTCCTGCTTGTTTGATCCACCGCCTTTACCGCTCACAGGACTCACAAGGAACGTCCTACCAGCCAGCAGCCCACCCGAGGCCACACGCAGCTCTCCCCGCTTGACTTGCACGCAAAAGCCTCTTCGCGTCCAGCTCCTCGACCCCCACACCACTGCTCCGTTATGGGCAAGACCTCTGCTCTCAAGCGCGACGTCTTCTTTCGAAGCGCCAAGGAGGAAGGTACGTCCGCGTCGTCCGGTGGTGCCTCACGAGCGCATTCCCTTACGCGCTTTCTTCCAGGTTATCGAGCTCGATCGGCGTACAAGGTGAGCTTGTCGTACCGTCGTGGACGCTGAATTCACTGACTCTGCTCTCGTCAAAGCTTCTTCACCTCGATGAGCAGTTCAACCTCTTCCAAGGGGTCGAACGCGTGGTAGACCTCTGCGCTGCCCCCGGGAGCTGGTCGCAGGTATTGACGAAGAAACTCAAGTGCGTAGCCATCTCTCCAGGTGCACTAAAGTATTGAAAACTCATACACGCCTCCGCGTACAGCGAAGGACGACCAGAAGGTTCCTCCGCCACAATCATCGCCGTGGACCTTCAGCCGATGGTGCTCTCTCTCTCCCCTCTCCTGCTCCCGTCGACTCACGTATTATACTACAGGCACCACTTCCTGGAGTCGTGGAGATTGAAGGAGACATCACGAAGAAGGCAACGGCGGAGCAGATCATCGGCCACTTTAAAGGAGGTCTCGCTGATCTCGTGGTTTGCGACGGCGCTCCCGACGGTACGTCTGACCATTTAGTACTGAAGCATTTGAATACTGAGCTCTTATCCTAGTGACCGGCCTACATGATCTCGATGAGTTCGTTCAAGCCCAGCTTCTCCTCGCCGTGCGCCTTCTTCCTCCCTGCCACCTCCTCACGGCACTGACGCTCCTTTGCGCAGGCCCTCAACATCACACTCCACGTCCTCCGCCCTGGGGGAGTCTTCGTCGCCAAGATCTTCCGCGGTCGCGACGTCACACTCCTCTACGACCAGCTGCGCTGCTACTTCGAGCGAGTGACCTGCGCCAAACCCCGTAGCTCTCGCAACAGCAGTATGGGCAAGTCGATCCTCGCCTCTGCCACAGGACTTGCGCTAACCATGCCCGTCGTCTGCAGAGGCGTTCGTCGTCTGCGAGAACTTTCGCTCGGGCGTCACTCCCGACCTCTCGAAACCCCTCCTCGACTTCCCCTACTCGTCTCCCGCCAGCGAATCAGACAGCATCTCTCCTCGTACCAACAACCTCGTTGGAGATATGCGATTCATCTCCCCTTTCGTAGCCTGCGGAGACCTCAGGTACGTCCTTCCTCCCTTCCTCGCCCGTACTTGCTGATGCGAAGGTACGAACAGCGCTTACGACTCGGAGACGTTCTATTCTTCCACCGGTATCTCTGCAATCCCAACGGCACCGATTCAGCCTCCGAAAGCGCCGCCGTACCGCGAGTTCGTGCGGATGAGGAGGTGAGCCTTCGCGTTCTTTGCAGAATCGACGGGGCGACTAACGAGTCTACTCTCCTCAGAAATGGCGCCTTTGCGCAATCGTAGATGGCCGGAGAAAGCGGGGTGGATGTAACGAATAAGATCATGCGATTGCGTGTGCTCCCCTCCCACTGCTCCCTTTCAGGCTCCGGTCCCAGGGCCTTTGTACTCCATCGACTTTCGATCATGAGCTGCCCAAAAAAACTAATCAGCAATAGCTCATCGCCACCTCGTCGAACCCAGAAAGAAACGCACAAGTTGCCCTCGCCCACTCCAACGCCAGGCGAAAGAAATCTGCGCGCCCCCGTCCATCAGCTCATCTCTCACTCGGCTCGACACGACGAGAACTCACAAGCTTCCATATCCGCATACCGCCAATACTTCGCCGCGTACTCCTGCCCCTGCACCGCAATCTTCTTCGCCATCTCCTCGTGCCCGTTCCGCCCTTCGAGGTCGCCCGAGAAGAAAGCCATGATGTCAAAGAGGTCGCTGTAGTCGACTTTGAGAGGGACGTAGCTGTGCGAGAGGTTAGCGGGAACGTACGAGGAAGGGGACAGGGGGAGGGACGTACTGCACCCAGGGTTGAATCCAGCCCGAATACCTGCGGCGAGAGGAGTTAGCGATCGAGTTCGGTGAAAGGATGAGAAGACGTACCACTCGGGGAAGATGGTACTCTTCAGCACGACCGAGTTAGACGACAAGAGGCGATGGAACCTCCCGCTCCACGCATTCCCATCGAGGTCGAGGAGGTACTTGTACTCGTTCGCCTGGTTCCACCCAAGCGTCGGCATAAACTCAATAAGCTCCTTAACCGCATCACACGATCCATCCTCCTCCGTACACTGTCCCGCCTTGCCGGAGAACCCAAAATCGAGGTACCTCTCGACGAGTGCGCTCGTCGAAACGTTCCTCTCGACAATCGACTCGACGCCCATCCCGCTCTCCTCTCCCACTCCATCGAACCGCACCAATCGACTCCCCGTACGGTCCTTGGAGGTGAAATACAGCCTCACGCGCTGGCTAGAACGCCACCACGTCGTGCGGTCGAACCAGACTCCCGTCGTCGAGCCGCGCCACATCGCCTTGTTCTCCTTCTTCGCTTCCCAGGCTGGGTCCCACGGCTCGTGATCCCAGTACTGCTCGAGCGGGGTGAGGAGGATGTCGGAATGGAGGGAGGTTTTGGCGAAGGAAAAGAGTGGGCGAAGGACTTGGGGACGCGTGCCGGGCCAGGCGGTGAATCCTGTGAGCGCAAAGGGTCAGCGAGGTAGGGAGAGGGTAGATTAACGGGCGTACCGTGGAGGTATTGCCATTCGGGATTCGAGCACAGATCCATCGATTTGAGGTGGTCGTGAACGTAGCTTGGGCCGGAGGGTAGGGTAGAAGTCTCGAGTCCCTTCGAGTAGCGTCGTAGGCGCGAGTCCTCGGGACAGGCGAGCGAGAAGCCCCACAAGCTGCGCAAGGAGTTGCTGTCAGCGAGCTTCGTCGGGCTGAATGAGAGAGCACCCACCCAGCATCATCGTCCACTTCAAGCGCCTCCGACTCGGTGAGCACTGCAGCAGAAAGCGAGCGAGTCAGTTCAGCTCGCTACCACCCTAAACGCTCGTCAACTCACAGACGCCCTTCTTCGCAGCCTCCTCGTGCTTCTCCCGGCTCTTGGCGTCCATCATGATACTCGGTCCATCGTGCGCGCTCATCGTGATGTTAACATCGGGAACCCACTGCATCCACTGCAACATCAACTCCTCCTGATCCTCCGCTCGGCCGTCGTCCTTGTGCGCGCCAATAATCTTGACTTTCCCGCCTTTGACGACCATCGTAAAGGTCGAAGGGTCGTTCTGAAGCTTAATGGCGCGGGAGCTGATTGTTTTCGGGGAGAGGGCAAAGAAGGGGAAGACGTCGCGAAGGATCGAGTCGAATTCGTCGATGAGGACGACGTCGTTAGTCTTTGCAAAGCGGAACCTGCGTGGGACCAGCAGGTATAAGTCACAGCTCCACTTAAGGCCTATACATGAAGAGACCCACCAGTCGTCGAAGCCTTTCGGAGGGTTCATGCGGTGCCGCCGCCTGTAGTCCCGCACTGCCTCCTCGAGCGTCTTGCTTTGGCGCGATAGTTTCGCCTCCCAATCTCGCGTCGCATTCGTTATAAGGTCATGAATCGGATGGCGGACCCCGGCAGGAGCGAGAACGGCTTGCTCAGGCGAGAGGGAGGAGGTGGCGGAGGAGGGGTCGAGGGAGGAGGGGTGGAGGAAGAGGTGGCCCGAGGAGTGAATGGTGTAGTTGGAGGGAAAGGTGGGGAGTCGTAGGCGGTCCTGTGGAGGTCCGCGTTAGCTGCCTTGCTCCAGCAGCAGCTTGCAAGCCAGCTCACGTCGTTCGTCGGGCCCATCGAGTACGAGTTGAGCACAAAGTCTGGCGTCTGCCACCAGATGGTACCACGTCCGAAGAAGCCACTGCGGGCGATGAATATGCCGAGTATGAAGGCGGGGATAAGGGTGTAAGGATGAAGGCGGGATCTGGAGGAGAAGGCGGAGGACGACGTGCGGCGCATCAACGCGCCGCTGCGAGGTGAGCTCCTCTCAGGCTCGCCGTCGAGGTCGTCCGAGTCGAGTAGGGGGATATGCACTGAGGTTGAGGAGGGTGATGGGCGTGGAGGGTACTTCTCGCCCTGTCTCGTTCCCGTCGCGTCGCTCTTCGAATAAGGGTCGTCCGGGGAGGAGTCGCCTGGTACGTAGCCTCGTGCCATCTGCGCGTCCTTCCGAGCTATCTGGGCGTATTACGCGTGGCGGAACGGTGGCGGGCTGGGAGTCACCACGCTGAGGCGGTTAAGGTCGAAGAGGATGGGAGGCTTGGGCGAACTTCCTCGAGCGTCGCGGAAGAGGGGAGCTATCGACCAGACCAGGCGTGGAGCTGTTCGTACAGTGCTGGTCGGTGCCTAAGTGCCGCCGTCGTTTGGGAGAGGGAGAGCGTCTCACTAGAAACGTCGAGCTCCTTCGCGTCGTCGTCGACGGCGGCGCGACCTCTTGGCTTGACCTTCGACCCCTCACTGTGCATCTCAGAAACCTTACGATTTCGAACACCCAGCTCGCACCACCAGCTTCCGCCGACCTTGAAGCTTGAAGTCCGACCTTTGCCTCCTCGGTCCTCACGGAACTCCCATTCACCTTCCGCCTCTCACACCTCTCCCACCCTTGAACGAGCTCCTTCCTGCACTTGATGGTGCGCTCAAGCTCCTCCAGTCAGGTCCCCGGGATCCCCGCAGCTAACGCTCCTGCTTGCAGTTCGCCTTCGTTATCCCCGGCCGACTCGTTCAGCAGACCCAGCAGGTACCAGAAGCTCCCGACCGGTTCGTCGCCTCGATACCAGAAGCAGAGGCGTTGAATCATGTGGCTGTGTTTCTTACCGGAGCTGGTGAGTCGCGGTGCGGGAGCTGGAGGCGCGGAGGGAGAGCTAACGCTTCGGTCTCCTCAGCTCCTTTCCCAGAGGGATACGGATGCACAATCCACCTTGAGACTCCGTGAGCTCGCTCAGACAAAGTGTGCTTCTCGTATGAGCCTGCTGACCTCCTCGCAGCGGGAAAGGCTGGCAGCTAATCGGCTCGTGAGCAGCTCCTCTTCCCTCATCTCACCTCGCTAAGCTTCCCTCTATAGCTTATCGAACGCAAAGCCCTCCGCCATCTTCCGCCTCCGAGGCGACTTCATCGCTTCCGCCACCTCCCACACCTCCGGATTCGCATCCGCTTCCTCGCTCGCGCCAAATGCGCACCTCATGGCGACGCTAGGGATCCTCTGCGAGCCACTCGAGGCTGTACAAGCTCATGGTGCGGCTTTGGGACTTAGCAAACATGCAGAGGTGGGGACAGCGCCGTCGACGGGGATGGTACTCGCTCGGAATGCGCCCGTTGCGATGGATCCGGTGCTGCTGGCACAGCGAGTCGGCCAGAACCTTTTTAACCATGTGCGTTTCGAGCTTCACGTGGCATGAAGTCAACCACTGACAATTGCGACGCAGGTGGGAGGGTTCGCACAGCCGCTGCCAGATGGGAAGGGTAGCTGGATCGAGCTCGGAGTCATCGCGCGGTGGTACTCGTGCGTCCTCGAGAGCTTAGCGGAGACGTGAGCTGATGAGATGTGCTGCAGGAACTTTGAGACGAAGCTGAGGAATGCTGGCGTGGGGTTCCTCTTGCAAGAAGACTGAGCTGGCTCGACGGGACGGGAATGTACTTTATAGCAGTGCAGGAAAGGTGGTGCGGCGGGACTGCTCCGAATCTTTCCAGCGATGCGACGCTTCTCTGAGGATGGCGCTGAGGATGGCGCCGAGGCGAGGGCGAGGTGTTCGAGCGCTTCGCACTTTTCGTTACGAATCCTCGCTGGCGATCCTCACGACCGGCTCGTAGTTGCACTCATCGAGTGCATTCGTTCGTAGGACAGGGTTTGTCTAACGTCGTGTACTTCCTCGTCTTCAGAGAAAAGCCTAGGATGGGCTCGCAGAGCAAAACATTTCTGCGCTGGACGTTCGCTCGCGTGCTCAGGGTGTCGTCGTTCCCTCCTGAACGAGCTGCCCTCACGTTGGGCTTGCTGGCGCGGTGCTCAGGACAATTTAACCACTGTCGCTTCGGCACCAGAAGCGTTGTCGAGGGAATCCTTTCTCAGCGCCACTCTCGCTCGCCTCGCGCTTGCCGAGTTCCGACCTATCCTCTGCCGCCAACAGCTACCGTAAACTGCGTACTTGCAAGCTGCGAACCTAACTACAACCTATTCTCCCCCTTCCACCGTCGACCTCACGCCTTCCTCCTTCGCAACCGCATGAATCCCCTCCACCGGCGCCTTCCCCTTATCGCTCTTCGCCTCACTCCTCCCCTCCTTCAGCTCCTCCTCCGGCGGCAAAACACTCAGCACCTGGCTCATGTCGCTCGCGAGCGCCGCCATCCTCTCCTGGAAACCCACCAGCACTCTCAGCCTCTCCTCGATCCCGCTCCGCGTCAACTGCGACAATTCGCGCAGCTGCTCCTCCGTCGGCGATTCAGGAACGAGTGGGCGAGCTTCGAGGGTTCGGGGAAGGGTGGAAGGTTGAGAGAATCCAGCGAGGGAGGGGGGCATGGAGGAGAGGAGGTGTGGGTAGAGTGTCGTGGCGAGGGGGTCGGAGGGGTTGAAAAGAGGGATGAGGCGAGGGTAGGAGGCGGCAGAACCGCTTTGTGAAGGGGCTGGCGAGAGAGGTCCGGCGCGGCTGCTGGATCCGAGGGAGAAGAAGTCGGGCGAGGGGCGAGGGGCGATGCCAGTCGGTGGACGTGAGAGGGGAGTGAGAGCGGGCGTGGCGGGATGTTCCCTGGTGGGCGGTATCGTTGAGGTCGGAAGTGGAAGGGAGAGGGGAGGTGGGGAGGTAGTGGCGAGAGAGGGGGCAGAGGTGGCAGGAGGGAGGGGGATGGTCGAGGCGGTAGGCGAGAGTGAGTAGCCGTCGTAGGTCGACTTCTCCAAACTCGCTCCTTGGAAGATGGCGCCGCTCGCCGTAGAAGTCGAAGGAACCCCGTTCGACTTGGATGCCTTCGCTCGACGCTCCGCTGCTGCCAGCGCAGCCTCCCTAGCCAAAAGTTGCGTCGTCGTCGCAGTCGGCGACGTCGCATCCGAGGCAGCAGTCGAAGGGCCGGCGACAGGCGACGACATCGCCGCAGAAGTCTCCAGCGGCGTCGTGGACGTGGGCGTCGTCCCGAGAGCCGTCGTAGGCGTCGGCACGACAGCCGCGTTCTGCCCACCCTCAACCTGCGTAACCGCCTGCGACATCCTCGTCCGAATATGCGCCAGCCGTTCCTCGAGATTCGGCACGCGCGACTGCGATCCTGCGGCCTGGCCGACACCGCGCATTGATTGTGGATGAGGGTACGCGCCATAGGCGATTCCAGCGTAGCCTTGACTCGTCGTAGAAGAGGGAGGAGGACTGTAGAGTCCTGCCTCTCCTGTCGGCGGAAGTCGAAGTTCGGGAAGCGAGAATCGCGCGAGTGGGTTGTCGCCGCCTACTCCCAGTACTCGAGTCGCAGGAGTCGTTCCAGCTCGAGTGGCGGGTCCGGCGGCGGCTTCCGCGGCGGCTGGTGCAGGAGGAACGACGCCTCCAGGCTGGTGCTGATGAGGGGGTGGGCGCTGAGCTGCTGGGGCGGCGGGCAGGAGAGCTTCGGGAGGGAAAGGGAGGCCGGGGAAGACGACGCCGAATGCCTCGCGTCCAAGGTTCCTCGCGAGGTTGATCTGCGCTTGACGAATCGCATCCTCTCCGACTGGAAGGGCAGCGGGAGGAGCTCGGGCGGCAGGAACTGCGGCGGCAGCTTGAGCGCGAGTCTGGTCTTGAGGAAGGACGGGACGGCGGCTGTTGAGAAACAAGTCAGCTGCGAGCCCAGAGAGCAAAACACGATTTGAACGGACCATGTTGGGCAGCTCTGCTGTCGTTCGAGCCAGCTTCGCAGGCAGTGGAAGTGGAAGACGTGTCCGCAAGGAAGCTTCTTGGGCGTGTCGTTCGGACCAGTCCTCGGTACGGCGGGCGTCGCTGGCACAGGTGCTGGCGCCGCTTGCTCGCCTTCGCCAGCGGGCGGAGGAACTTGCGGCGCTGCAGCTCCTCGGTACTCCATATCCTCGCGGCAGATGATGCACGTCTTGTCCTCCATTCGCTCCATTCGCTCCATAGCGTCGCATCGGGGTAGAGCGAGTCCATGTTGCGCGTCGCTTGTCGATAGCGGCGGAGGTCGCGGATCTTGAGGACGAAGGACCGGAAGGTGACGTAGACGTCGCGGAGGATGTTGAGAGGGAGACCGTAGAAAGTGAGGATGAGGCAGAAGAAGGTGAGGTAGGTGGCGAGCTTGAAGAAGTCTGCGAAAAGCGTCAGTGCTGGCACTACTGGGAGCAGGGAGCGAGTCGTACCCGTCGCAAGGTCGACGTAGAAAACGTAGATCGACTTCTCTTCCCACGGAACTTCCGAACGCAAGTCGATACTGTTCAGCGCGTACTTCAACGTCGTGCCCAAGACGGCGGCCACCAGGATCATGTACTGCAAGCATTGCATCAGCGCCTGCGTCTCCCCACTCCACTCTCCGGACCAGACGTACCTCCGAAGCAAACATGATCATAATCGTGGGCCCGTCCAGCAAGATCGACTCCACCGCAAAGGCGAGGAGGAGCAAGTCAAAGACCCAGAGCAGGGACAGGAGTCCTCCCATTCGAAGGTGGAAGCGCCTCGGGATATGCGCCGACTGCTCCATCTGCGCAGGTCGTTAGTGCCCAGCATTCCACCAGCACAGATCAAAGAGACTCACCATCTCCACGCGATCCGCTGCGAGCCAGTGGAACACCTTGAGGAACAGCAAGCTCACGAAGAGCATCACGAACGAGGTGTCGAACTCATCCTTGAAGATCGTCAGAGCCAGAAGCGTCTCCGTAACGGCGAACCAGCCTCGCTCCTGCAGACGCTGCGTACACACCAGCCATCAGCTTCCCAGCACGCGATCTCGCCGCCGCCAGTCCGAGCTCACCTCCACCTCAACGATTCGCAGCTCCCCAAAGAAGATCCACTGCAGCACCTTGCCGAACAGTATCGTCTGATAGATGCCTTGGTTCCAAAGAATCTGTACCGTGGCCAGGGCCGTCAGTATTTGAGTCCCGGCCGAAGGCGGGCACGCACCATGAGAGACGCGTTGCTCTTGCTCAAATAAACAGCCGCCGAGTAGAAGTTGCTGCGCTGTCGGAAGGCATGGAGGACGGTCCAGATGAAGAGGGAGGTGCTGACGAGGCCGTAGAGCTTGAGGTTACTCTGAAGGAGCGCCATCGTTGTCGCCGCGCCACGTCACACGCCGGGGTCGAGAGCTGGCAGGGGCTTTGTCGGCAGGCGTAAGGTGACTGAGAGTGAAGGGAAAAGGGTTCAGTGTGCCAGAGGCGGTGGGTTCAACGTGGCGGGTGGTGGGAGGGACGAGAGAGCTCGATGCCGCCGACTCGCCTAGTCCTCAGTTGGGGCAACTCCTCTTCGCTTTCCTTTCGATGAAAGGAATCAAAATAAGTTCAGAGAGTGCTACGGTAGCTAATAAGGGTACTCGGTCGTGCGGGGGTATGCGAAAGGTATCGTCCAAACTCCTCCAGCTCCCTTACGTCGCATGCTCGGAGGTCGGAGACGTCGGCGACGGCGACGGCGACGGCAGGTCGAAGAACTCGTCGACGCTCTCCAACACCGACGGCGCATCGTCCACCAGCTCCTCGTCGAAACCCTCGGCGATTGGGCTCGAAGGCGGCACCGGAGAGACGGATCGCTCGTCTATCGGGTGGTGGTCGGCGATGAGGAGCATCTCGTTCTTGAGGCGTTCGCCGCGCTGGTGGAACCGAAGTCGGATCGCCTCCGAGAGGGATTCGACGTATTGCTCGTACTTGACGTTCTCAGCGCTGAGATGCTGCAACTTGCGTTCCCAATTCGACATCGCCTTCGCAAGGTTGACGCTGCGAGATGAGAACTGCAGAGCCAATCGAACGAGGTCAGAACTTGGCTACTCTTGGAGAGAATGAGGAATCACGCACCAGTCGGCTTATCGGCGTCCTCAGCACTTTGTGCTGCTCCAGCTCGGCGTCGATAATCTTGACGTGGCGCTTGAGGCTCTCGAGCTGCGCTTCCTCAGAGAGCGTACTCGCGCCGAGAGTAGTACTAGGCGGCTTCCAATCGTGGACGACGATCCGGTCGTTCCTGCCGCCCAGAGTCGACCCGCCGTAGCTCGCCTTGCTCCGAATGCTCCGCCCGCTCTTCCCGCTCCGAATGCTCGCCATCTCCTCGACCTCGTCGTCCCCATCGACGACACGGTTCCAGCCATACTCCATGTTCGAGACGCCGCCGCTGAGAGGCTCCTTGCTGAGGCGCGCCGACCAGTAGTTGCAGGTCTGCACCCACTCTTGAACGAGGTCCTGCGTTCCGGCTTGGAAGAAGTACGAGCTGCCGCCGGGGAGAGTGAGGGCGAAGCAATGAGGTCGGTCGCGGTTGTAGCCGGGGGGAGGTAGCCCGGCGCAGAGCGCATGCGTGAGGGAGATTTCTCCGACGCTCTGCGCGTTCGACTGGCGGCAATGAAGTCAGTCGCAGCTCGGTCGCATAAAAGACGCAAGAACTCACAGCCCAGTCCCCGCCTCCCAGCCCTGCTTGGCGTCCTCCTAGCTCCTCGCGTCGTCCCAGCTCCATCGAAGCGGAACATCCGCACCTCGCCCTGCGAGATGACGACAAAGACCTGGAGCCAGTTCTTCTCTTTCGAGCGCTTCCCGACCGAGTCCCAGAAGTGCTTGCGCCAGAGAATGCCCTCCTTCGCCCAAGGAGCGCCGAGAAGAGCCAGCTCTTCGTCGGTGACGGACACGCCGCTGTCGCTCTCGTTGTCGTCCTCTTGCTGCTCGCGAATGATGGTGTGCGAGAGGCTGTTAGCGAAGCCGATGGTAGGGATTTGGTGATGCGACGTCGCGCCGTAGGCCGTGCTCGAATTGTCCTACTCAACGCGGTTCAGCAAAGGTCGCAGAAGTAGAGCCAGAAGACAACTCACGTCGTTAAGCGAAGTCGTGCTGCTGGGAGTTGGACTGCTGGAACGCGCGAGGTCGACGCTCGACGAGCCGAGGAAAGAGAAGCCCCGCATGCTGCTTCGCTTGAACGCGCCCGATGAACCGCTCATCGTCGAGGGAGTGGCGCTCCGTCGACTCGCTGACCGATTGATGCCGCCGCTCCAAGTCCCGTAGGGTGACCCGCCGGGCGCGAGCGAGACGGAGGACCGGCTCTCGGTGAGGCTGAGGGTCGAGCTCGCCCGCTGGTAAATCGGCTGCGCCTTGATCGCGTTGTACATTTCCTGCGTGCGTTCCAAGTCAGCCATCGCTCTGCATACGGTGGATGCTAGACACACCTTGAGCATCGGCTCAATCTCTGCGTCCGCCGCTCGACCAGCGGTTATGGTCGCGAGGCTTGGGCCCCGCACGGCATCATGTGCGCTCGGAGATGCGACCGAAGTTCTCGAGCGTGTTGGAGAAGGAGTGCCGAAGGTGAGCATCGAGAGTGCCGCCGAGTCCTTGCCGCTCTTCCAACTGTGGATGCTCCCGCTCCGTTTCGAGAGGTTCGAGATTCCGTCTCGAATGCGATCGACCGACTTGTGCGATGCGGCCGCCTCGCCTCCGCCAAAAACGTTGTTCGACTCGGGCTCGTCGGTCGTATTGGGCCCGAAGAGGGGGTTTCGGGTGAGGACTTCGGGGGAGGACTGCTCGTTGATGGTGTGGAGGATGTTGGCGACGAAGGCGCGGCGAGACATGCGGACGGTCGAGTCGACGACGTGGAGATCGGTGTTGGTGTTCAAGAGCGAGTAGGAGACGGCGTGAACGATGTCTGGAGTGCGAGGAAGCGTCAACTTGCGCTGAGTGCGAACGACGGGGGAGAGCGCACCTGCACTCCGGTAGAGCGACGTCGGATTGTTCTCCCAGTACCAACGACTGAACTCGACTAGGATGCGGTCGATCTGCTGCGACTCGGCCTTGAGGTACAACTTCTCGCACAGACGCCTGCGATCTCAGTCAAGTCAGCTCTCGCTCAACCGGGAACGGAACAGCAGCGCACCGGAATGCGAGGTCGAGCCTCAAGCCCGCAAAGTCGAACATCTCGATGTACGCGGTCAGCGAAGCCGCTTTGATCGGATCCCTGTCGCACCCAAAAAACCGTTAGCGCGCTTCTCGTCCTGCCTAGAAATCCGACTCACAGCGATCCCAGCCACTCAGCCAGCTTCTTCGTCTCGACCAGCGAGCCATCCTCATCCCAGCACCTCTGCGCAAGCAGCTTCGCCTTCTCCTCAAGCGGCTTCCCATCCTAATCTGCGCTCCTATCCTCCTCTCGTCCTCTCCACTCCATCGCTCTGCAAACTCGTGTGCGAGGACGAAGTCGACTGCCCTGGCGTCGACGAGAACGCGCGGCCAGCAGGGTAGGCCACGACAGATTGGCGAACGTGCTTGCGAGATGGCGGCTGCGAGTGGAGGGTGGAGCCGGGGCTTGGACTCTGAGTGAAGACGAGGGGAGGGACGCGGGAGGGTTCCGGAGTGGTGAGAATAGGAGAGGGCTTGGTGGGGGTCGTGAGGCTACTTTCGCGGGAGTGGGCGGATTCGGTAATAGTGGCGAGGGAGGCGGGTCCGGGAAGGAGTGAGAGACGCTTGTCCCGCGTGTGTTGAGATGAGGGAGGGGGAGACGAGTCGGTTGCGAAGGAGGAAGGAAGGAATTCGAGAGTGTCGTCCGGCTCGTCTGAGAAGGAGGGGTCGGGAGAGACGAGTCGAATGCGAGGGGGATCCATAGATTCGGCCGTGATAGGAGCTGGGGGTGGCGAGATGGGGGATGCCGATATGGGAGGGGCTATTGAAGTGGAGGTCGAGGCGGCGGGGAAGGAGTCGAGGGAAGGATTGGGGAGACTCGCGGCGCGAGGAGGTACGAAAGTCGCCGGGTCGATGGCGCCGTGAGGCTGGAGCGATCCGTTCGTCCAGTTGGTGTCCCACGTCGGCCTGACCTTCTCGGAGGACGCGGAGGGAGAGGCGCCAGGAAAGGAGAGGTCGAGAGGGGAGAACTTGGGAAGCCCGACAAGTGGAGACGGTGGAGCAGTCGCAGCCTTCTTGGTGGCGACCTTGCTCTTTCCCCCATTCGGCGACAGCAGCAATCCATCCCCATCTCCGACCGAGCCCAGCATACCGTCGATATCCTGCTTCCACTGCAGGAGCTCGCCCCTCAGGCGGTCCTACTCCTCAACGCCTTTCGTGACGCTCGCTCTGCGCTCCCGTTGAAATAGAGGTCCTGCAGCAGAGCTGAGGCTGACGCTTCTTCGTCGACTGTGCCCGCTGGCGGTAGTGCTGAGCGACGTGTGCGATGGCGACTCGGCGTAGGTGAGGGGTTCTTTCGGGTTGGAGAGACGGCGAGGCGAGCTGATGGTGATGTCGACCGAGTCTTTTCGAGGAGGAGGGGAGACGATGGCACGCGAGTCGACTCGTTTGGAGGGGAAGACTTGCGTATAGGCGAGGGGGATCGACGGGACGAAGGTCGGAGCAAGGTCGGAGGTGTAGGAGGGAAAGCTTCCTGTTGTTGGAGTGTTGGGAGCACTGAGAGTGGAGGATGTCGTCGAGTTCTGCGGAGACGTTTACGTTAGCGATATCACGAAAGGCGGAGTCCGAGGTGCTCGCCTTTGAGGAGCTGCCAAACTTGCGAAAGAATTGACTCGTCTTGCGCATCGTGTTCGAGAATGAGGACGACTGCATCACGCACGTAGCAGTCAGCTCCACTCCTGCTCCCAGTCCAGCTTCAGACGCACCTTTGTCGACTCGGCGTCCCGATTGCTCGCCGACTTGTTCCTCTTGGTCGGACTTTCCTCCAGCCGCATCCCCACTCCAGTCTTCCCTGAAGCACCGGATCCTCTTCGCGGCATCGTCGCAAACGAGGGCATCTCCCCCTCGCTTGGAATCCTGACGTGGACGAAAGAGCTGACGCTCGCGGTCGAAGTTTCTGAAGCGCCAACTTGTTCCGAAGAGCTGAGGTGGTCGGCGGGAATGGAGAGGGCGACTGGGGCGGCGGAAGGTGAGGTTTCGGGAGTGCGGGAGTGCGGCTTGCTGCCGCTACGGGGGTGGTTTCGCCTGTGACCTCGCTGATGGAGCTTACTCGCTTCCCTTCCGGCGTTCGAGATCCTTCGCTCCTGCCCGTCTTGCTCCCCTGCTCCCCGCTCCTTCGTCCAGCGCTCGTCGCGTCGTTCTCTCCTCCTCCAAATGCGTCCTCCGAGTTGCTTCTCCGTCCCTGGGTCGTGAGACTGGCGCGGTCCGGACTCGCAGCCGTGACTGATGAGCGAGAGACGGATCCCCTGCGGGTATCGGATGAGGAGGAAGTCGAGGTGGAGAGGAGGGAGGAGCGTGGGTCGGGCGTGGTGGGTTCGCTGGCGCTAAGCTCAGGGTACGATTCGCTTCCTGCGACTCCTCGACTTGACTTGCCCAGGAGGTCCTCGTCCCTTCCCCCCGAGAAGACGACTGTCTCGTTGGAGAGGAGTACTCGGTCGAATTCTGAGGGAGAGACTCGAGAGAGGCGGTTGGCGGCGCGGTTGGCAGCGCCTAAGGAGGTGTTGCTGCTACCTGAAGGCGTTCGCGGAGTTCTTGAAGTCATTTCTCTGGGCCAGAGAGACCTTGTGGGCCAGGCGGGTGGAGGGAGGAGCGCGAGCTGCGCGCTCGCTGGCGGAGCCGGAGAAGCAGCACCGTCCCCTTCGCCGGCCACGGTAGCTCTCTCCCTTCTCCCACTCCGCTCTCTCTCTGTATACCCAACCTCACTCCCTACACACTCAGGTCGCCCGGCAGTCGCCTCAAAGAACCTCTTTGCTCCACGAACCAATCGGCGCTCGAGCTCCCCACCTTCGCGTCACGATGTCCGACTCCAAGCTCTTCACGCGGTCCAAGATCCAAGAGTACGTGGCCAGGAGGCGTGCGGAGGAGTGTGTACTCACTCTGGAGCGGTGCAGGCTACGAGCGGAGCTTCAGACGGACAAGAAGGACAAGGGCTTCACTAAACGCAAGACGGTTCTCAAGAAGGTGGTGAGTAGCCCTGGACGCGAGAGGGAGCCAGATACCCGAGCTAACTGGTGTGCTCCTCCTCTAGGTAGCAAGCATGACGATGGGCCAGGTGAGCTGCTTCTTGGAGAGGGAGAGGTCGTGCCCGAACTGACGGTCCCCGCGTCCTCAGGACATGTCGCCGTTGTTCCCAGACATTATCGCCTGCTTGTCTATCCAGGTTTTAGAGATCAAGAAGATGGTCTACCTCTACTTGATCAATTACGCACGCGTCAAGCCCGAGATGGTCGTGCACGCAATGGGTGGCTTCCTTTCCGTGAGTCCGCGTTGCGGCAGCTCCTGCACACGCTCCAGACCGAGCACAACATAGCTAACGAGTGCTTACGCAGGACGCCAACGACAAAAACGCTCTCATTCGCGCCCTCGCCATCCGCACCATGTCCTACATCCAAGTCCCCTCCGTCCTCCTCGCTCTCCTCGAACCTCTACGCCACTGCCTCAAAGACCGAGATCCCTACGTCCGCAAGACGGCCGCCATTTGCGTTGCCAAGCTCTACGTGCACGATCGGCCCCTCGTCGAGAAGGAGGGATTTATCAACTCGCTGCGCGATCTGCTCGCCGACGCGAATCCTACGGTCGTCGCGAACGCGGTGGCTGCGCTTACGGAGATCAGCGAGCGGAGCGAAAATATTCATCTGAGGTTGAACGCGACGGTGGCGAGCAGGCTCGTGGCGGCGATGGGGGAGTGTTCGGAGTGGGTCGAGCTTTCGCCAGCAAGTTAGAAAGGAGCTGATTGTGTTGCGCAGGTGGGGTCAAACATACATCCTGGAGGCGCTTATGTACTACGTGCCAGAAGAGCAAGAGGACGCGGAGCTGCTCGCCGAACGGATCTCGATCCGGCTTCAGCACTCGAACAGCGCCGTCGTTCTCACCACCGTCAAGGTCATTCTCTACTTGATGAACTACATGGGGAGTCAAGAGATCGTCGAGGCCATGTGCCGAAAGCTCTCTCCCCCTCTCGGTGCGTCGCCCGCTCTCGATCCCTGTCCTCGCAACTGACCCCTTCGCACGCAGTCACCCTCCTCTCCTCGGGCTACGAAGTCCAATACGTCGCCTTGCGCAACATCCTCCTCATCATCCAGCGCCGGCCAGTGGTTCTCCGAAACGACGTCAAGGTCTTCTTCTGCAAGTACAACGACCCGATCTACGTCAAGCTTGCCAAGCTCGAAATCATCTATCGCCTCGCGAATGAGAAGAACGTCGAGCAGGTTCTCGCAGAGCTCAAAGAGTGAGTATCTTCCGATTCACATTCGAAGCTTGCTCACATTCCGCTCGCAGGTACGCCTCGGAAGTCGACGTCGATTTCGTTCGCAAGGCCGTGCGCTCAATCGGTCGTCTCGCCATCAAGATCGCCTCCGCCTCAGATCTCTGCATCGCCGTCCTCCTCGCCCTTGTCCAGACCAAGGTCAACTACGTCGTTCAGGAGGCCATCGTCGTGATCAAGGACATCTTCCGACGGTACCCCAACCAGTACGAGGGGATCATCGGGACGCTGTGCGAGAACCTCGACGCGCTCGACACGCCCGATGCGAAGGCTGCGATGATCTGGATTGTCGGCGAGTACGCGGACCGGATAGAGAACTCGGACGAGTTGCTCGACGACTTCCTCTTCACGTTCCTCGAGGAGCCAGTCGAGGTGCGTTCGCGATGCTCTCCATTCCTTCTCCTGGCTGACTCGCTTCCATCCTCGCAGGTCCAACTCGCGCTCCTCACCGCCACCGTCAAGCTCTTCATCAAGCGCCCTACCGCCGGGCAAGAGCTCGTCCCCAAAGTCCTCAAATGGGCGACCGAAGAGGTCGACAACCCCGACCTCCGCGACCGAGGCTTCATCTACTGGCGCCTCCTCTCAACCGACCCAGGCGCGGCGTCCTCGATCGTCTTTGCGCCCAAACCTCCCATCTCGACCGAGTCGGAAGCGATGGACCGAGGCATTCTCGACCGTCTCCTCCTCCACACCGGCACGCTCGCGAGCTTGTACGGCAAGGAGCCGCAGACCTTCATCCGCGGTGCTCGTTCGAAGTACCTGCAGGACTCCCCCGCCCTCGATCCCGCCGCCAAACAATCCTACCTCGACTCGCTCAACCTCCCCACGCCCGAACCCATCCCCTCCGTCCCCGATACCTCCCTCGCGCCCCCGCCTGCCGTGCCGCCGAAGCCTTTTGGCGAGCGACAGGATTCGATGGGAGAGCAGTACGGTCGGCAGGAGTCGCGCGAGTACGGAGGTGGAGGAGGGTTGTTGGTCGACGATGAGGATGAGGACGCTGCGCTCAACCCGTCGGCGCAGTTGCATTCCCCGGCGATCGAGCAGGACGACGCGATGGATCCATATGCGTCGTTGGCGCGTATGTCGGGAGAGTTTCGGGGAGGGAGGGAGGTGGGCACGGAGGGGAGTTACTATGCGCAGCCTTCGCCGGTGCCGAGGAGCGCGAGAGGGCTGGACGAGAGTTTGTTGTGATGGAACGATCAATTGGCGAGCACGCCGCGAGAGTGCCATCCAGAGCTAGCGTGAGAGCAAGTTCGCACAGAACCGCTGCGAAGTCGCTCGCTCTCACGAATTGCGTCTCTCGTGCCTTCGCGCAAGTGGTGCTGGATGCGCCGAAAGGCTCGAATCTATTGGGTGTAGACTACAATGCCGAGAAAATCGATAGAACGAGAAAAAAGGGGGAGAGGGAGCAAGGTGTTAAATATCGCGTGGCGTCGACCGCGATTATTGGCTGCGCGAGGGAAAGAGGTCAGCACGCGTTCTCCACACCACCTGCGAGCGAGGGAGGAACTCACTTGGCGCACTGCACCTGAGGACCGCCCTGCTCCTCATCCTCATCCATCGCATCCTCCCGTCCGCTCCTCGTCCTCCGCTCGTCGGCATCAACCATCTCGACGTGCTCGTCCAAGTGGATCTCCTTGGGGGTAGGTGGGAAGGGGTCGGCGGGCGGGGAGGATCGTCTCGAGAGGGGCGAGCGCTGCGGGGTCGAGGGATCCGGGGAAGGTGACGTTGATCTGGACGATGAGGTCGCCCATCTCGTGGTGGCGGTACGAAGGCATTCCCTGGTTGGGGAGGACCTTGAGCGTTCCTGCAGAGCGCAGTCAGTTTCGCGAATCGCGGCACTAGGGAAGAGAATTGGACGAACCAGGCTTGATGACATCGCCCGGGGGAATGGTGACCAGTAGAGCTCGCTCGTCGAGATGAGGAATGGTGAACTGTCCGCCTGCGAGCGCCGTGAGGAGATCGATCTCGACCTCGGCGTACAAGTCGTCTCCCTTCCTCTTGAAGACGGCGTGCGGCTTCTCCTCGATCACAATAACGACGTCTCCCGGCTCGACTCCAGGGCTCTGGTCCGCCTCTCCCGCGAACGAGATCGTCTGCCCCTCCTTCATTCCCCGATCGATAAAGACCTCGAGCACTTTGCGCTCGTTGACGATCTTCTTGCCGAGGCAACCCTTGCAGCGGTCCTTCGCGTTGATGATCTCGCCCTCGCCGTTGCAGTCGCCGCACGTCTGCTGGATCTGCTGAACCATCGGGCCGAGCTGGCGAAGAACGATCTTGACTCCTTGACCGTGGCAGCCCTGGCAGCTCTTGACGGCACCCTCCTTGCCTCCCTTGCCCTTGCACTTGGTGCAGAGAACGTGCTTCTGGAGCGCGAGCTTGGTCGTCTTGCCCTTGTAGAGATCCTCGAGCGAGACCTTGATCCGGTGGACGAGGTCCTTGCCCTTCTTGGGTCCTTGAGGTCGTCCTCCGCCGCGTCCTCCCTGCCCGCCGAAGAAGCCTCCTCCTCCGCCACCGAAGAGCTGGGAGAAGAGGTCCTGAGGATCCATGCCGCCCATTCCTCCAGGTCCGCCGTTGGAGAGTCCCTCCTCGCCGTACTGGTCGTAGACTCGTCGCTTGTCGGGGCTGGAGAGGCGCACGGAAGGTGGCGGTAGAGACGGTGTAGGGAGTAGATGGGAAGAAGGGTGGGCAGGGGAGGAGGGGGAGAGCTCCGTCAGCTCCCAGACTCAGTGAACTCGGCGGAAGGATTCAAACGCACTCGGATAGGATCTCGTAGGCTGGCGGGCGGAGAGAGGTTAGCGGCAGCTCCAGAGCTCGCAAATCAGGCCCGAAACTCACCATGCGAAACGTTCTTAAACTCGTCGCCGGCGTTGGGGTTCTTGTCCGGGTGAAGAAGGAGCGCCTGCGCAAAAAACGGACCTCGTCAGCAATGAGCTTCGGAGACGTGAGTCCTTTTGAGCTCTGGCAGAGAAGAGCGCGCCCTGCTTCTCCCTAGCACGGCTACGCTGTTCTCCTGCGGCAGCCAAGGCCCAATCCCTCGCACGCCACCACGAATTCGCTGACCCCTGATCCCAAGCCAGCGGATCCTCGTCGAACATCTGTTCTACCCGCACGATCCCCAGGTCACAAACCGCGTTGAAAGACTGCTTACCTTCTTGCGGTACGCCTTTTTCAACTCAGTCTCGGAAGCTGAGGGGTCGACGCCGAGGAGATCGTCTGAGTAAGGCGCGAAAGCGAGGGTGAGGTGGGGAAGAGAGAGGGGAGAAGGGGGAAGCTAGTCAGCGCTGCCCTCGCATACTCCAGTCACTGGAAAGACTCACAGAAGCTGCTGTCCTTGACCATGGTAGAAGAAAAGAGGTGGAGCTAGTTCGACGGAGAGTTACGCGAGCTGAGAGGGCGACGGCGGCTGTTGCTGTGGCGGGAGTTGTGGCTGTCTGTGTCGAGGGACGGTCGGTGTGCTAGCCTTTTGTACGAGTGCGCAACGTTAAGAGTCGAGGGATGGTGGTGGGAGGAAGAGAACTAACTGCTGTGAGAACATTCTCGCAGTTCGCCTGCTCGACTTCGACACCACTTTTCTCTGCGGGGTCTCTCCTCCGCTCTTCCTTTAGCATCTTCGGTTCCCTGGAATCTGGTCTGCGATCTCTACGAACGTAGCGATCTGCGCCGAATCCAAAGCCTGGCGATACAGCAGGTCTCGCTCGTTTAACTCCTTCGTTCTCTCCTGCTCCTCCTCAAGCTCCCTCGCGCGACGTTGAGGCACGAACTACATCAGCCGTGGCAGTTCTGCCTGACGGGCAGCTATAATCCGTTGTAACTGCTCGACAAGTGGCCCAACGCGACGCACCATCGGCGGTTCTTCCTTTCTCAGCACCCCGGCTCCCCCCTCTCCTGGGTCAAGCTTTGATGCTACCCAGCTGGTTTCCTTCCCGCTCCACTTTCCGCTCCACTTTCCGCTCCACTGTCAAGACAGGCTTTTATCGTCGGCCGGACAGGTTCTCTCACCAAGCCTTCTTCACATATTCCTCTCGCTTTGAGCTTGCGAGCTCCTCTCTTCATGTTCCCGCAGCCTGCGGCGTCGCCTTATGGCGTCGAGTGAAGTGTGGGCGAATGCTGGAACTCGAATCGGGCTTTCTCGTGGTTTGCAGTCGAGAGAGCGAGAGGGAGAAAGGAGAGAGAGGGAGCTTCGCAACCTCAACTAGCTCAACTTCGCAAAAGCAGCCTTCGCTCTCTCAAGATTTACAGAACTGGCTCCCCCGCAGCCCTCCCATTCCCAAGCTCAAGATGCACCTCGGTCGAAAACGTGCCATATTCTCTGCTCAGCGAAAACGAACGAGATGCGAGCGAAGGAACGTACCTCCTGAGTGTAAACCTCGTGCCCCTTGCCCTTCCCCTCCTCCTCCCTCTGACCCCAGTTAATTGGAGGGTCATGCTCTCATTGATGCACCAGCTGAAGACTCGTGAGCGACGTCGAATCAATCGCTCTCGTCGCTCCTGCGCCGATGGAGGGCCGTCTCATCTCCTTCTCCGTCTCGCGCTTCCAATCCTTTCGTTCACTAGTCACGCTCGATTCTCGTGTGGCTCCGCGCTCTTCCTCCTCGCCGCGTTGAAGCTCTGCGAGGTTGAATCAACAGCTCCGCGTCGAGGGCAGTGGTTAAGTAAATTCAAGGTCCCGCTGAGCTGAGGAGTATGACTGGCGTGCAATGCTGTATCTACGAGTGCAAAAAGAGCGAGTGTTCGCTCTTTAGTTTATCTCAAGCTATGTAGGGAGCGCAACTCCGCGGAAGCCAGCGCCGGAATCGCCGCGCCAAACTTCCTCAGCCTATCGCTCGCTAGCTCGTTCTCAGCCACAGCCTCACAGCCAGCGCCAACAAGAATCCCTCTGGCAGTCTCTCCTCCGTCTTGATAGTACCACAACCGTCCGGTGGGAGGCTCCAAGCTCCAAGCTCGCTGGGCAGCACGCGCGAGAGTGGGTCCTCCTCCTACTCAAGATGGGGACAGAGTATTGCCCGTTCAGAGCTCGTTCCACGCTCCACTGGCTTCATTTGCTAGGAAGTTCGTCCAAAGGGAACAGAGAAAGTAGTCAACGAAGCTGCCCCAAGCCCGAACTAGCTCGAGGAGCGCAAGCGCACCTCCTCCGCTCTTTCTTCTCCCTCCCTTTCTCCAGCCAACTTTTGAACAGGCTAAACCCTCCGAAAGACAACAAGGAGAGGCAAACAGCTCAGCCACAAGCAAACCCGCCAATTCGACCTCTCCCGTCACCTTCCCGCGACTCCATCTCCTCTTCGACAGGACACGCGCCAGGCGGTTTCGCTTCAAGCAGGATGAGCGACTCAACCTCGCCAGGCCTCTCCTCAGGCCATCCAGACCTCTTCACTCACCTCTCCTCCTCCTCCCTCGCGTCGACTTCAACCTCGGCGACCTCCATCTTCTCCCAGCCAGGAACGCCGCTCTCCCCCTCCCCCTCCAACCCCTTCACCGGCACTCTCCCAGAGCTCAGCACCATGGCACCCATCTCGGCACCTCAGTACTCGTTCCCGACTTTCCTCCTCGGGCTCCTCACGGCAGTCGAACGCGACCCAGGCACCTCTGCTGCCCATCTCTCCAACCTAGCCGCCACCAACGCCGCTACCACTTCCTTCCTCCCGTCGTCGTCTCAGGACAAGCCCGCTGAAACGGACGCCATCCTAGCCTCGCTAGCGCGGATAGCAAACAGGCTTCAGGGGACCGGAAGCGAGCACGGGACGGATGGGGACGCGTTGGAGGGAGACACGGTGGAGGAGGTTCGAAAGGCTTGCGAGGACAAGGTGCGGGCGCTCAAGCTCCTACACGAGGAGGAGTTGCGGAGGTCCCAGATCTCGCATGACGAGGAGGTCAGGTACGCGTTCCTCCCGCTTGGCCTGGCTGGACGCAGGAGCTCACGCGTTTGAACGCAGGTCTATCGCTATTGTCACCTCGGCTATCGCGAGGGGAGAGTACGTCTCGCGTCCTTTCTTGCTCCTCCCGCGCCGTGGGCTAACTTGGGCTCTCCTCGCCGCAGTCTGTCCAAGACGATTGATGCAGAGGTCGAGGGCGCCATGCTCGAGCTCAAGCTTACGGTGAACGAAATGGTGCACATGCTCCGCTTGTTCTCGTCCGAGGGTGAGTGGCGCCGCTTCTTCCCGTAGCGAACGCTCGCTGATCGGCTTCTTCGCAGTCACGCGCGTATCGCTGGATGTCGGCACGATGGGTCAGCTGGGAGGACAAGCGGTCGTTACTGGCGTCGAGGGGACTTGGAAGACCTGTACGTTCGGCTTTGCTGGGGCTTTCGGGTAGCGAGGGAAGCTGACTTCGTGTCGGGGACGCAGTGACCGAGACGGTGAGTTTGACGCAGATAGCTGAGCGTAGAGGGCTGAGTGTCGAGTGCGTCGAGTGGAGCTGACGTTGTCGCTGGAACTCGCAGGTCAACCAGATGGCCACCAACTTGACAGTCCAAGTCCGGTTCGTCTTCCTCCTTCTCTCTCCCGCCTATGCGCTCTAACAGCTACGCATTCCACAGCTCCATCGCTATCGTCACCTCTGCCATCGCGCACGGAGAGTACGTCCTTCCTCTCCTCCTCCCCATCCCTTCCTAACGCTCTCGCAGTCTCTCCAAGACGATCGACGCTGAAGTAATGGGCGAAATGGCGACTCTCAAGGAGACAGTAAACGGAATGGTGCACACTTTGCGTGTCTTCTCGTCCGAGGGTGAGCTTCACCTCCTCCGCTACCTCGAGCGCCCCCGCTGACGCCGCCTCCCTCAAGTGACTCGCGTATCGCTGGAAGTGGGGACGAAAGGGCAGCTGGGTGGACAGGCCGTCGTACTGGGCGTTGAGGTGCGTGTTTTTACCGCGATCAGGAGCTTTGGAGGGAGCTGATGCGTTGTTTTGCCAGGGGACGTGGAAGGAGCTTGTGCGTTGTTGTTTTTTGGACGAAGGCTGGTACGGTAAGAGAGGGACTGATTTCGCGAGCTGGGACAGACGGAGAACGTCAATAGGATGGCACAGAACCTCACCGACCAGGTACGCGCGCTTCCCGTTCCGTCTCGCCCTGCAGGCAGTGCTGCTCGCTCCACGAGCAGTCTTTCTCGCCTTGGGCACCTGCTTACCCCCTCGCTTCTCGCCTGTGGACACCTTCTGACTCCTCGCTGTGCAGGTTCGCGAGATCGCTTCCGTCACCAAAGCCGTTGCGAACGGCGACCTCACCAAGATGGTCGACATTGGCGCCTCGGGCGAGATTCGCGAGCTCAAGATGACTGTGAACAGCATGGCGCGTTGCTGTTCTGCATTTGTTGCAAGGCGGAGGACTAATGAGGGTGGTGCAGGTGGCGCAACTGAGGAGGTTCGCAGCGGAGGTGGTGCGTTCTCTCCCTGCTTCGCATTTCGAGGAATACCAACTGATGGGGCTACGCAGACGCGCGTGGCGTTGGAAGTCGGTACCGAAGGACAACTAGGAGGAACGGCGAACGTCGAAGGGGTGCAGGGAGAGTGGAAGGTTCGTCCCGCTCACTCTTCCTCCGATGTCTTTCTTCGCGCGGCCGCTGACGAACGACCAGACGCTCACTGACAACGTCAATCTCATGGCCGTCAACCTGACGCAGCAAGTACGCTCGATCGCAGATGTTACGCGCGCCGTGGCCGAGGGAGACCTTTCGCGAAAGATCATGGTCGAGGTCAAGGGCGAGATGCTCGATCTCAAGGTTCGTTCTCTCCTTCCTCGTGTCAAAGTGGCGCTAATTCAGGCTTCAGAGAACGGTGAACAACATGGTCGATTCCCTTAGGCTGTTCGCGGCCGAGGTGTGAGTTGTGCTTATCGTTCGTCGTGCGTGAAGCGTGCTGATGTGCTTGCTGTTCAGCACGCGCGTCGCAAAGGAGGTCGGTATCGATGGGCAGCTGGGAGGACAGGCTTATGTGTGAGTCCCGCTTGTCTCTGAGGATGGGGGATGCATGCTGATGTTTTCTCGTTACGCAGGGTGAACGGTGCGTCGAACTGAGAGGGGTTGGAGCGGGGCTAACACTGACGTGCGGACTCGCAGTCTCGGGCGAGTGGAAGTCGCTGGTCGATTCCGTGAGTAGCTCTCATCCTCCCGAGCTCGTTCGCAGGAGCTAACTGACGAATGCAGGTCAACCAAATGGCGGGCAACCTTACCGACCAGGTGCGATCCATCGCCAAAGCTACCGTAAGCTTCTGCATTCCGCCGTCGCCGCCTCGCTCGTCGCTGACGTTTCCATCCTCGCAGACCGCTGTCGCTCGCGGAGATCTCAGTCAGAAGGTCACGATCGAGGCGAACGGCGAAGTTTTGAGGCTCGTTAACACGATCAACTCGATGGTGGATAGGGTACGTTCTATCCGCGTCGCGCTCGTGAGTTGGTACTGACGGAGGTGTCGCAGCTCGCAACGTTCGCTTCGGAAGTGGTTCGTCCCCGCTCAGCTTGGAATTCGAGGAAGCGAACTAATGAGGCTTTCCAGACACGGGTGGCGCACGAAGTCGGTACGAAGGGCAACCTGGGTGTCACTGCGAAGGTCGACGACATCGAGGGGACCTGGCAAGAGATTACGTGCGTCGCTCGCGTTCTCCTTCTTATTCGCTCACCTCACTCCATTCTCCCTCGTACCAGGTCGAACGTCAACACGATGGTGCGCATTTCATAATCACGGCTCGCCGTGGACGGCCGCTGACCCTTCTTCGCAGGCTACGAACCTCACGTCTCAAGTGCGCGCGTTCGCCCAGATTTCAGCCGCCGCGACCGAAGGCGACTTCAGCTCGTTTGTGACGGTCGAAGCGAGTGGAGAGATGGGTGTGTTAAGACCTCCCCGATCCCACCTCTTCGCACTGACCATTACCCACCTCCAGATTCGCTCAAGACCAAGGTATGATAAGACCTCCCTAATCCCACCTCTTCACACTGACCATCCGTAGATCAACAAAATGGTCTTTAGCCTGCGCGACAGCTTGCAGAAGAATACGATGGCGCGTGAGGCCGCCGAGCTCGCCAACAGGAGCAAGTCAGAATTTCTCGCCAACATGTCGCACGAGATACGGACGCCGATGAACGGGATTATTGGATTGACGGGCGTTACGCTGGAGACGGAGCTTTCGCGACAGCAGCGCGAGAACTTGATGATCGGTGAGTGTCTTTGAAAGCGTCTGCCCTGACCCCCTCGCTGACGCCTGCTTCCCCAGTCTCGAACCTCGCCAACTCTCTCCTCCTCATCATCGACGACATCCTCGACATTTCCAAGAGTGCGTGCTTCGCTCAGCCCGCCACCGGGGCTGCGCCGCCACCGGCGCGCACCCCGCCGCCGGCATCATCTACTGACTCCCTCTCGCAGTCGAAGCCGGACGGATGACGATGGAGACCATCCCCTTCAGCGTTCGCTCCGCTGTTTTTGGCGTCCTCAAGACGCTCGCTGTCAAGGCGACGCAGAGCAAACTAGATCTAATGTACGCCGTCGAGTCCGACATCCCCGACCTCCTCGTCGGCGACCCCTTCCGTTTAAGACAAGTGATCACCAACTTGGTCGGCAATGCTATAAAGGCCAGTCGAGTCTGGACGGCTCACATTGCTTATACCGGAGTGCTAATATGTTTTTGATCTCTAGTTCACTCAGCGGGGTCAAGTCGCTCTCTCGTGCAGGCTGCAGGCGGCTGAGCTCGAGGAGAAGACCTATCAGCTCGAGTTCTGCATTTCTGATTCGGGGATTGGCATCAAGCCCGACAAGCTCAACCTCATTTTCGACACGTTTGCGCAAGCGGATGGCTCAACGACACGGGTGCGCACTTCTCGCTCTGACTCCTCGTGGAGGTAGGCTGATTGAGTACCTCGCTCGCAGAAGTACGGCGGGACAGGACTAGGCTTGACGATCTCGAAGCGTCTCGTGCACCTCATGGGCGGAGAGCTGTGGGTTACTTCGCAATTCGGGCGAGGATCTCAGTTCTACTTTACGATCAACTGGTGCGTTGACGGACTCGTCCTCTCAGCGGGCGACGCTCACTCTCGCTCGTCGCAGTCGAATCGGCGAATGGAACCTCGACCAAGTCCGGCAGAAGACCCTCATCCCTCACCCCGGTCGACGCATCCTCTTCATCGACACCCTCCACCACGACCCGAGCGTCACGGAATCGGTCGAGCAGCTCGGACTCGAGATCACCGTCGTCGATTCGATGGAGGAGGCTTGCCTTCTCGACCAGGCGCAATCTGGCTACTTCGACACCGTCCTCGTCGACCAGCTCTCCATCGTCGAACACCTTCGGGACGTCGAGCATCTGCGATACATTCCACTCGTGCTCATCACGCCTCAGATCCCTCAGCTCAACCTCAAGGTGCGTCCCTCGCTTTCCAAGTCGTGAGCCAAGCTGACCTCCCGAATCCAGTATTGCCTCGACTACGGCATCGCCAACTGCGTCGAATCGCCGACGAACGCTCAAGACATGTGCAACGCCCTGCTCCCCGCACTGGAAGCGAGCAACCGGATACCGTCGGAGCGCGGCGGAGATGCCTCGTTCAAGGTGCTCCTAGCTGAGGACAGTGAGTTGCGCTGCTCAACGATGGTGAGTTGTGCTGATCCTCGCTTCGCGCAGACATCGTCAACCAGAAGGTCGCGATGAAGTTCCTCGAGAGCGCAGGCCACCAAACCGAGATCGTCGAGAACGGTGCGCTGGCACTCGAGGCCGTCAAGAAGAACTTCTACGACATCGTGCTCATGGACCTGAGCATGCCTCTCATGGGCGGAATGGAGGCGTGCGTCTCGTTCTTTCGCTCCTCATCGCTTTTCGCTAACGACGCGTGCAGAACTTCGATCATTCGCGAGTTTGAGCAGCAGAACGGACTCGACCGACTTCCCATCGTCGCGTTGACGGCTCACGCCATGCTGGGAGACCGCGAGAAGTGTATCGAAGCAGGAATGGGTGAGTATCGCTGTCGGTGTTCGTCCGAACGCATAGCTGATCCTCACCTCCTGCAGACGACTACCTTACGAGTACGAGATTCTCCGCACCGCACGCTCGCGCTGTACGCTAACCTCGCGTCTCTGCAGAACCCTTGCGCAAACCCGACCTTCTCGCCATCATCAACAAGGTTCGTTCCCTCTCAGCTGCTTCCTTTGCTCCCGCTGACGCCGCAATTCACTCGCGCAGATTGTCATGCAGCGAAGAGCAGGTGAGCCAAACGCTTTGCGGGGCCTTGGCGGCGCTGATCTCCGATTCGCAGGACTCTTCACCAACTCGTCAGTTCGACACGCCGCCACCGAACTTCGATGACCAGGCTCTTGCCCTTCTGTCCCCCATATTCTTTGTGTCCACACTTCTTTCATTCCTGCCATACGTATACTTTTTAGTTCACACGCCTCGGAATGGGCTGCATACTTGGCACATTTCTCCCGGGCGCGCGCGCCTCGACCTCTGCTCTCTCTAGCTCGCTCTCTCTGCCCTCTCGCTCGATAGGATCTACTATTCGTATAATACAAAAGACAGCCTCCAACGACCCCTCACTCCCCGACGTCAAAGTCTCCCTCGTCCATCTGCGAAAACCACGTCAGCTCAGCTCGCTCTCCGCCTTCGACGCTCAAAAACTCGCATCTTTAGGTTCTTTGGGCTCCTCGTGCTCGCCGTACCTGCGTATCGAGAGCAATCAGCACCAAATCTGCGGGAAGCTCGTAGAGAGGGACGCACTGTATTGCGTTGTCGATGTGCGAGAGGACGATACCTATTGAGTCCTCGTCCGTCACGTCTAGAGGCAGAAATTGAACCATGTTGAAGTCCTCGATCTGCGTTCCACGAGAATCAGCTTCGATTCCTTTCGCGCGGAACTGCAGCGAACGCACGAGCTGGACGAGCGCGCTGTTGAGGGCGTGGAATTTGGGGTTCGTGATCTTGTTCGCTGACTCGCGCAAGAGCTCGGGATCAGGATCCAGGAACCTGTTCACGCATCTTCAGCTCGCTGTCCCCATCGCCACCGAAAGCGACGCACCGATCAACGTCCTTCCTCCTCTTAGCCCCCGTCGTCCCCTTCTTGACCAAATCCATCTTGCTCATCACGTTCACACTCGGGACTTCCAAGCCGACCATGCAACTCATCGCACTGAGGACTCCGCTAAAGTATTTGGCGGAATCCTCCATGAATTGAGATTCGAGGAGGTACACGCTCACGAGCGAGATGTTCATCGTCGTCGTGAGGAGTTTGGCGAGGCGGGGGAGGACGGGGATATGTGTGTAGAGCTCGATTTGCCCTGGGCAATCGATGATGAGCTGGAGAGGAGGAGGTCAGGCGAGGCGAGCGCAGGGAGAGGGTAGGAAGCTCACGTAGTCGTCCTCAAAATCTCCTAGAGCGTCTGATAGCCAGTCAAGGTTGTTCATGAGGTACCTGCAGCCTCCATCAGCTCCCTCCCTCCAGCACCTCGCACGGGAACTCACTCAAAGCAGTAGATCAACCCCCCGTTAGGCCCCAACTCCAAATCCTCCATCACCTCCTCCAAGCTGATCAAATCCCTAATATCGATCGAAGGCGGGTACTCAAACTTCTCCGCCGCAGGGTCGAGGTTGAACAGGTGGACCGACCGACCGAGCGATTGAGCGTGCGTGATGAGGGAGGCGCAGAAGGTTGATTTGCCAGCGCCGGCGGGGCCAGTGACGAGGACTGCGTCTGGGAGATATGTGGGTTAGCTGGTGTGGAGGAGCGCGAGGTGGTGTGGGAGCGAGAGAGGGTGGGAAGTGTTTTGCTGAGGGAGGAGAGGGGAGGTGGGAGAGGGTGCGAGGGCGCGGCGCGGGGTGGGGTCTTGGTAGGTGAAGGGGAGGCGGTGGAAGCTGGAACGGAGACGTACAACGCACTGCGAGGAGGGAGAGTCAGCTGGGAGCAACGCTCGGAGGAGGAGAGGGCTCACTGCTTTGCTGAGGTCGCAAGCTCGGCGGAAAGGATGGGTTTCAAGCTGAGTAGCTTCGCGTGAAGGCCGTTTGTCTGTACAGGTGCTGCTGGCAAGTTTGGAGCTGGTTGGGAGAGAGCAACAGGCTGCGAGTCCGGCTCCGAGGAATTAAGAACGAGCTCGGCGCAGGTTGAGCTTCTCCCTGATCCCTTTGGCGGCAGGGCGGAGGTGCTCTACGGATTTCAAGTCGCCTCTTGCCCCAGCAGCCCTAGCTCACCTCGAAGAGAGCGACCAGCTGCTCCTCAAGCCGAACCCACCTCCTCCCGCGTCATCTTGCCTTCGCTCCTCTCCCTCTTACCACAACCTCGAAACCGCAACGATGGCAACGCCCTACACCTCAGCAGTTCTCTCAGTACCAGACCCAGTCCAAGTGGACGCAGTCATCCTCGACCGTCAACTAGCCCGGCTCCAGCTCCTCACCCCACTCTCCCTTCTACTCTTCATAGCCGCTTCCCTCGTCTCCGCCCTCGCCGCCTCTCCTACGTACGCTCCCCCCTTCCTTCTCCACGCGCCAGCTGACGCTCTCTGTTCGCAGACTCGCGGAGATCAGCGACCAGTACCTCACGATCCTCACTCCCTCTGTAAGACCGCTGCTTTGGGGACGAGGTGAGGGAGCTGACTGGCTCGCAGTCGACGCTCATTGGAGCTTATTGGGGCGTCCTTATCATCCTCTTGATCGGGCAGAGCTTGCTGTTGAGTATCGCGCGGAAGCCGGAGACCAAGGTGAGTTCTACTGCCTCCACAAGCGAGGGATCAGCTTCGTGAGGACGAGTAGGAGTGCGAGCTGACGGTACGGATGCAGCAAACGCTCGTCTCGGGCGTCGGAACTCGCCTCGCGGCCATCAACCTCCTCATGGCAGCCTGGGTCCTCTTTTGGACTCTCCGCCTCTTCTTCATCGCCGAGATGATCCTCTTTGCTGCGCTCGTACTCGCTGCTTCGGTGTGGGGAACGCTCTTGCTTTATCCGTGCGCGGCGAGCAGGCCTATGGACTACTTGTTCATTCACGCGCCGATGAGGTACGTTCGTCGCGACTGAGGCTCGGAGGCGTAGACTAATGAAGCGGGGTGTGGCAGGATGTTGCTCGCAATTATCTTCTCGTGCGATATCTGGCAGAACGGGCTCCTGGCTTTGGGGTACGTTTGTCGCTCGCTTCATCCTTCGCAAGACCTGACCTGCTGGCGCAGTTGGTACCGCTACATCGGCCCTCTTGAAGGCCAACATCACGGCAAATGGGAAGGCGACCATGCCATGCATTCCTGGATTGCTTTCGGAGTCGTCATGGGGATTGTGCGTCCTCGCTTCGTCCTTATCGTCGCAGGCACTAACTTTGTCGCAGGCTTTCGTCAATTCGCTCGTCGTATTCGTGTGGACCGACTTTGTCTGGGCCGCTGCGTCCATCTACCTCTCCATCGCACTCGCCATCAATTCAGAGGGCAAGCCTCCCCAAGTCTTTGTGCGTTCGGTCTCTCTCGCTGCCAGGCGCAACAACGCTGACGATGCCCCGTTCTTTCTATGGCAGATTCCCCTTATTTTGGGAGCGGCGATGGTGTTTATTTCGTTACTGGCGAGCGTGGGGTGGAGGTATGTTCGGGATTCGAGTGAGGAGGGAGAGATTCGGTTGCCGGAGGACGACGAGGTTGAAGGCGCTGGAGCTGTTTAAGTCGAGGAAGGAGGAGAGCTAGCTGTCTGTATGGAATTTATCGTACCAAATCCGTTCTTGTTCGCTCCGACGAGGAAAGCAGAGGAAACAGCGCCACGATTGAACGAGTTGGATCGAATTAGGGACCGTGCGAGCGAGAGGATTTCTCTCCTTCTCGCGCCGTTGAGCTGAGCTGCTTTTCCGTCTTGATCTTCTCACGCGGACAACTCCAAGATGGTCGTAAGCTCACTCCGCACCTCCCACCTCTGACCCAGCCTGACTCCAGCTCCACCCCCGTAGAAAATCAAAGTCCTCCACCGCTCCCTCGAAGAGCACCTCCCCACCTCCTCCACCTCGACCGCTCCCATCTCCCGCAACCTCGATCCCGCTCTCCACCCTTTCGCTCGACCTCGAGAGTACACTCGCGCACTCGCAGCAGCCAAGTTGGAGCGGATGTTCAGCAAGCCTTTCGTCGCTTCTCTCGAGGGACATGGGGACGGACTGTACTGCATGACGAAGGATGAGAGTGGGGGATTGGGGAGGGTGGGGAGTGGGAGTGGGGATGGGGAAGTGAGGGTGTGGGATTTGGGAGATCGGAAGAGTGTCTGGGACGTGGTGGGGGGGCATAGGGGGATGGTGAAGGGGTTGGCGTTTTCGCACCCTGTTGATGGGGAGGAGGGGAGGGTCGAGAAGAAGGTTGGAGCGGGGGAGAGGGGGGTCAAGAGGAAGAGGGTAGAGGGGAAGGGGGAAGGGGAAGGGGGAGGGAGGAGGGGAGTGATGAGTGATGATGTCATGATGGCGCCTCAGGCGAGGGGGTCGCCTAGGATCTTGTCATGTGGGGTTGACAAGACGGTCAAGCTCTGGGATGTGAGGGGCGCAAGGGGAGTCGGAGTCAAAGTGAGCTCTCGCTTTGGTAATTGATGGCGGGTGTGGAGCTGACCTCTCCTTCTGCGAAGCCTCTGCAAACCTACGTCGGCAAGGCTGCCTTCAAGTACGTTCACTGGGCCCTCCTTTCTCGCCTCTCCGCTCACGCTTCACACGCAGCTCCATCTCTCATCACCGCTACGATCCCATCTTCGCCACCGCCTCATCCTCGATCGAAATCTGGGACGAAACCAAGACCTCCCCTCTCTCGACGCTCAAGTTCCACTCGACCTCGGCTCTCTCGACGGGCGAGCATATCGTCTCGGTCGCGTTCAACAAGAGCGAGACGAGCATTCTCGCGAGTAGTGGTAGCGATAGGACCGTGTGCCTGTACGATTTGAGGAGTGGCAAGGCGGTTGGGAGGGTCGCGTTAAACGTGCGTGGCGCTTTTTTTGCTCTCGAGTCAAGGCTAACGCTTTTGGACGATGCAGATGAGGGTCAACCAGCTCGTCTTCAACCCGCTGCAACCTTCCGTCCTTCTCTGCGCCTCCGAGGACCACAACCTCTACACTTTCGATATCCGCAACCTCAGCACGACGACTCAAGTCTACAAGGGCCACGTCGGAGCGTGCGTCCACCTCATCCTCTACAACGCATTCACGGCTGACCTCTGCTCCTTCTCCAGCGTCATGTCGTGCGACTGGGCTCCTACGGGTCGCGAGTTCGTTTCGGGTAGCTACGACCGCACCGTCCGAATGTGGACCGGCGGAGAAGGCAAGACCCGCGATACGTACCACACCAAGCGGATGCAGCGGTTCGTCCCCTCCCTCTGCCCTCTCTCGCTCGAAGCTCACGATGATCTCGCAGCGTCTTCTCAACCCTCTACACTCTCGACTCGCGCTTCGTCCTCTCAGGTTCCGACGACTCGAACCTCCGGATCTGGAAAGCTCGCGCGGCGGAGAAGCTCGGTACGGTCGACAAGCGCGAGATGGCGCGCAAGGAGTACCGCGACGGGCTTCGAGACAAGTGGGGCTCTGTCGCAGAAGTGGCCAAGCTCGAACGGTGCGTCTTTCTTTCCCCCTTTTCTCCCATATCCAGGCGCTGATGGTGCGCGCAGGCAACGATTCCTTCCCAAGCCGATTCATAACGCCGAGACGCTGCGGAGGACGATGTTGGATGCGAGGTCGAAGAAGGAGGAGAACAGGAGGGCGCATGCGCCCAAGGGAGTCGATGCGGAGCTGCTTAAGCCCAAGTCGGCGAGGAAGTTGGCGATTCAGCGGGTGGAGAGTTAGTGGGGGGATGGAATGCTGGAGCGGACGAGGGGGCGCAATTCGAGTCCTTTCGTTCTTCTTCGTCGTCGTTCGCCCGTTCGGATTCGAAAGAGCCCATCTTGGCCTGTCCGTGTTAGTCCTTGCCTTTCTCAGTCCCGCTCAGCTCAGCTCCCTCCACTCACGGCAGCCTGGTCTACTCACGGCAGCGTGATCTAGTCCACCTGGCGTGTGGAAGCCACTTGACGCTGCGTGGAAGCCATTTGCCTGAAGGGGCAAGGTTTCTCCCAGCCGACCCCGCACTCTGGGCCCCAGCTCGTTTCCTTCTCTTCCCCTTCTCCGCCTTTCTTTTTCCGCAAGACAGCCACGATGGAGTACCAAACAGCAGCTATCGCCATCGCCGTCGTCGTCGTCGGCATCGTCGTCGTCCGCCTTGCGCGCGTCGGTTCGAGGGAGTCGTTCCTCCCTCCTGGTCCCAAGACGATAGAGTGAGTGGAGGAGTCGATTCGCTTTCGCTGGCCGGATTTTGCTGACGAGAATTCCAGTCGTCGAGACGGGAGCTACGCCGCCAGTTGACATCTTCCCGTTCCTCAAGTACCTTCCCAACTTCCTCTCTCCCTGGCGCACCAAGGCTCTTCACGTTCGCGCTCTCGAGCTCAAGGTGAGCCCTTCAGACCCTCGTTCTTCTTCGCAGTCTCTGAACCTTTTCTCTCGCAGCTCTACGGCGGTCTCGCGGAGGAGGTCAAGGCTCGTCGCGCAAAGGGTATCGATCGTGGATCTCTCCTCGACAAGGTTTTCGAGATGCAGGCCGTCGGTGACGAGCCTCTTCTCAGCGATGAGCAGGTCGCTTACATCGGAGGAGTCCTTCTCGAGGGTGGATCCGACACGACTTCATCCTTGACTCTCTCTTTCATTCTTGCGTGCGCTGCGTTCCCCGATATGCTTGTACGTTCGCGTTCTTTTGTTTCGAGGTGGGTTTCGCGAAGCTGACTTGAATCTTGCAGGCCAAGATCCAGGCTGAGGTTGATAGCGTCTGCGGACGAGGACGTATGCCTACCTGGGCTGATTACGATGACCTGCCTTACGTCCGCGTAAGCACCTTCGCTCGCGCACGACAAGTTCGACCTCGCTAACGCGCGCTCGCAGATGTGCGTCAAGGAAGTCCAGCGCTGGCGTCCCGTCGTTATCCAATCCTTCCCTCACTACACTACGCGCGACGAAGTCTACAAGGAGTTCCTGTGCGCACTTCCTCATCGTTGCTCGAAACCTCGCTGACGGTCTGTCGCAGGATTCCCAAGGGAACGACTCTGATCACCAACTCGTGGGGAATGGGCCACGATCCTGTGCGCTTCCCTGACCCGAACAAGTTTGAGCCGGAGCGCTACCGCGACTTCCCCCTTTCCGCTCCCGAGTACGCTGCGATGAGCGGGGACGACGCTCGCGATCATTACGGGTACGGCTGGGGACGTCGTATTTGTGTCGGACGTGAGTAACCTTATGGATTGCTAGAGACAAACGCAGCTAACCCTCGCCATCGCAGTCCACGTCGCTGAGAGGAGCATGTTCCGTGAGTTCTCGCGTCTCGGCATCGTCGCGCAGAAACTGACTCGCTCTTCCTTCCCAGTCAACATCGCGCGTCTCGCATGGGCTTTTGACATCAAGGAAGACCCTCTCAACCCCGTCGACATCAGTAAGCTCTTTCTCGCTCACATCGCGAGCGATACTCAGATTCGCTTCCTTCGAAGACTCGTACTCGCCTGGATTCTTGGCTGCGCCCAATCCTTTCAAGTGCCAGATTACTCCCCGTGATGCGGGGGTTAAGAAGGTCGTTGGTGGCGAGTTGGAGGAGGCCAAGTCGGTGTTCAAGTTGTACGAAGATTGATATGGGAATGAGGAATTTCGAGTGGTCGTTACCTGTGCGCCAAATTTGCTGCAGCAAGCTCTACACTTTTTGTTCATCTCGCATTACTTCCAATTCGAGCAGCAGGCCCTACGCTGCATCGTTGAGAACTTGAGACGTCCCCCTGCGAAGCTCGCTCGCTGGCTTCGCAGACCCCAACTCGTTCGATTTCTTCGCTGCTCCCAGATGCTCAGAGCAACACGCCTGACTCCGCAAATCGCCGATTTCATGGGCAGGGAGGAGCCAGGTAACTGTGCCAGATCTAGCTGCTGTTCAGAACGCGCTCGAAAATCTGATCCTGCCGTCGCTGCCGGACCACTTCGCGTTCGAGATCCCGCGAAGGCAACGAGCTTACCATTCCTCCCGATTCAACGACAGTGTGTACGTCGCTCTTGATGGCTGCCTGCCGAGAGCCCCAGGGGGAAACTTGACCCCGCCTCACCCAGCGAGAAATTTGGTCTAGCCCGCCAATTTTCTTCGGCAGGTTGCTCCTGCCGAAAAGAGCTGCGGATGAGGAGGGAGAGCGTTGTAGCGGGTCTACTTCCTCCTTGAAAAGGGACAGCCATCGTCGTCTCCTGCTCTCGACACTGAATCGACTTGGACGAGCGTCCGCATCCTGAGTCGCCCACTGCTTGCTTCACCCTCTCCTCGCATTCTTCAAACCCCACCTACCCCAATTCGCGCGATGCCTTCTCCCACGTCAAAGGTCGATGTCCTTATCGTCGGCGCTGGTCCCGCAGGAGTACGTAGCCGCTGGCCCCTCTCGTAAACATAGGACCTTGCTGACTCTTCGTCGCAGCTCATGCTCGCTACCTGGCTCTCCAAGCTCAAGATCAGCACTCGGGTCATCGACAAGCGCTCTACTAAAGTGTTCACCGGCCAGGTGCGTCGCTCTGAGCTTCTCACACGAGTACAGCAAACTGATGAGCGCTCGAAGGCCGATGGCATTCAATGCAGGACCGTCGAGGTCTTCCACAGCTTCGGATTCGCCGAGAAGTTCCTCAACGAGGCGTGCCACATCAACGAGGTCGTCTTCTGGAACCCCTCCGAGACTAAGGAGGGAATCGAGCGAACGAAGAGGACTCCGGACGTGAGTTCCCCGCCAGCTTTCTTCGCACCGACTTGCCGCTGAATTGTTGCCTTCGCAGAACGAGCCGGGAACTTCTCGCTTCCCTCATGGAGTCCTCACTCAGGGTCGCATTGAGCGATTCATGCTTGACGCCATCAAGGACTTTAGTGGGTTCCCCTCTCGCTTTATCGAAAACGAGTGCTGACATCTCCCCAAAATCAAGACGGCATCGAAGTCGAGCGAGCCACCGAGCCTGCCTCCATGACCGTCGACACTTCGCTCCTCGACAATCCCTCTGCGTACCCCATCACTCTCTCTCTTCGTCAGCTCACCGAGGAGGAGGCCACCCCTACTCAAGTCGGAACCGTCCCGAACGGCCTTTTCCGCTCCAACCTCTTGACCGACGACGAGTTCGACGCCAAGCCTGCTGGAGTTGCAGTGTCGGGCGGCGAAGAGGAGATTCTCCAGGCGCGCTACGTCGTTGGTTGCGATGGAGCGAGGAGTTGGGTGCGAAGGTACGCTCTCTCTGCTCGTTGCGACGTTTGCTCGATCTGACGTCTTTCTCTCCAGGCAAATTGGCTTGACTCTCGATGGAGAATCTGCAAACACCTACTGGGGTGTTCTCGACGCAGAAGTCATTACCAACTTCCCCGAGTACGCTCATCCCCCCGGGCTCGAAGCGTGCGCAACGCTGACACCTCCTCGCAGTATCCGCCTCAAGTGCACCATCCACAGCAAGGACTCTGGCTCGATTTTGATCGTGCCTCGAGAGCAAGGAATGGTCAGGTACGTTTTTTTTTTGGACGTCTTTCGAGTGGAGCTGACTAGTTCCCTTTGCAGGTTCTACGTGCAGCTCGGAAACACCGCTGTCGGAGAGCGTGTCGACCGATCCAAGATTACGCCCGAGTCAATCATGGCGACGGCCAAGAAGATTCTGGCGCCCTACACTCTCGAGTGTGAGTTATTTTGTGGCTTGTTTTCAGATCGGTCGCTGATTCCTTCCTCCGCCAGGCCCAAGAGTAGATTGGTGGACCTGTTACGAGATTGGACAGAGGATTTGCGAGTCCGTTACCAAGGATGAGCGCATCTTCATTGCCGGGTGAGTTGTTCGCCTCGGTAGCGAGTTTTCTCGCTGGAACTCACCTCTCGCTCTTCACAGCGACGCCATGCACACTCACTCCCCCAAAGCTGGTCAAGGCATGGTTCGTGACTTTCGAAAAGCGTGCTTCTCACATCGCTGACCCTTGCTCGGCAGAACGTCAGCATGATGGACACCTACAACCTCGGATGGAAGCTCGCGAGCGTTCTCAAGGGTCAGGCCGACAAGAAGATCCTTTCAACGTACCAGACTGAGCGCCACCAGACTGCGCAGGAGCTCATTGATCTCGACGTGCGCTTCCTCACTCCCTGCGAAGTTGGCGGTCGCTCACATTCCTCTCAAACAGTACAAGCTCAGCCGACTCTTTAGCTCCAAGCCTTCCACTGGCGAGGACGACAAGGTACGGTAACAGTAGCAAGTACTGTTGCGCACGCTGACGATTGGCTCAACAGACTGGCGTGTCGCTCGAAGAGTTCAAGGCCGTGCGTTTTTAGCTCGCGTCTTCGCAAGGGCTGTTCTGACGTTCGCCTTCTCCGCCAGTTCTTCATCAAGGCCGGCAAGTGGGCTTCCGGAACCGCCGTTCACTACAAGCCTTCTCTTCTCGTCGCCGAGGAGGCAGACGCTCTCGCTCCTGGCTTGCCCGTCGGAATGGTGAGTTCTAGCGCAGTCGCGTCTCTCGTTCGTTCCTGATCTCGATTGTTTTCCCAGCGCTTCGACTCAAAGCAGGTCGTCTGCGTTTCTGACGCTCGCCCCTGGCACATTGGAGACAGGCTCGTTTCCGATGGCCGATTCCGCGTGCTTTTGTTCGCAGGCAACCTCAGCGAGGATGCTCAAGTTGCGAAGCTCGAGAAGGTGAGTCAATCTCCGTCATCCTTTAATACACGCAGCTGATTGCTTTGTAGGTCGCTGCGTACCTCGACTCGGCGACTGGTCCCATCCGCCGCTTCACCAAGGCGAACGAGGATATTGACTCCAACATCGAGATCCTCACCATCACCTCGAGCCCTCGCACCTCTCGGGAGCCCAACGCCTACCCCGACCTTCTCTGGCCCGCAAAAGGACCTTACGGATGCCGAGGTACGTTTGAATCTCAGGTGTCCCTCGGATTCCGGGCTGATCCGCTCCTCCAGACTACGAGAAGATCTTCAGCGACGACGATTCTTGGTTCTCGGGCCACGGCAAGGCGTACGAGGCTTACGGCATCGACGCGACGAAGGGATGCATTGTCGTCGTTCGTCCTGATCAGTATGTGGCTCTCGTTTGCGAGCTCGATGAGTACGCGAAGATTGGTGAGTCGCAGTCGCTCTGCTTTCCTTTGAACGTTCGCTGACCAGCGATGGCTCTCAGGCGGTTTCTTCGATGGATTCTTGTTGGAGCAGAAGTGATAGGTTTGCAATGTTTCGTGTACACAGGCGTTGCTGGGTTAGTTAGAGGCCACTCGATCCACCGCCACCGCTCGCTCTTTTGCACGCCCTGCGAGACTGAGCTTCCTCTTCTCTTCCAGCCGCTCAACTCTCTGACAGGCTAAGCGAAGCACGTTTGCGGTCCAGTCCAGCGACGAAACGAATTTACAGGCGAACGAGAGAGACTAAATCACTTCTACCGCCGAGGGTGGCGCCCACTTCCGCCCCCACCTCCTCCGTGCCCCCCGCTTCGTCGCTCCGGAGCTTGAGAATCACTGCCTCCCCGTACATGCGGAGGAGGGTCCCTCGACCTCCCTTCGTCAGCGTCGCCCGTGCGAGCTCGCTTCGCGTCCTGCCCGTCTTCCCTCGCCGAGTCGAGGCGACCTGCAAACCAGCGTTAGCGCGAAAGCGAAGGGGTCAATCAGACAAAAACGCACCCAGGAGATCAGTGCTCGACGAAGGACGCTTCTTGCTCTCGTCCTCCCGTTCCTCCTTCTTCGGCTCGTCGCGAGGTCGACTGCTGCTCCCCGAAGTCTTCCTCGTCGAATCGCGACTCCCACCGCCGCCGAGAGCGCTCGCGAAGATCCTGCTGCCACTCCCGCGTCCCTTGATGCTGAGAGCGGACTCTGGCCCAGTCGTGCTGGCCGAGATGGCGTGCGCGGGTGCGGGCTTGAGTCGATCTGGTCGGTCGGCTTTGGCGTCGGCGAGGGGAGGGACGACACGGTCGACAGGAGCTTGCGAGCGAGACTGCTGAGAAAGAGGTAGTCAGCAGCTGTAACGAGCTTTAAGAACGGATTCTCTTACCGAACTTCGCTGGGAGTCTGCGTCGGTCCGACGAGGTGGCGATAGCTCTCGGCGCGTCCTCGAATCCTTATCCTTGTCCGCTTCGCGAGTATCGGAGCGCGAAGTGTCGGGCGCACGACTGCTGGACGAAATGCGACGTTCCGGTTCGGGGTCTCGTCGGCGGGAGTCGACGCTGCGCTTGTCGTCGTCCTTGGGGCCGCGAGGCGGGTCCCTCGAAGACCTCGACCGGTCGTCTCCTCGGTCGCCATCACGCTCCTTGGTTCGACTGTCCCTGCTATCCCTGTCCCGCCTATCGTCCCGGCCGCCTCGAGAGTCCCGACTGCGATCGTCGCGGGATCCTCGTCGATGGTCGTCTTCCCGCTGGCGGTCCTTCGAATCGTACTTGTCCTTCTCGAGTCGCCGAGAGACGGGAGTGGGACTGCGATCGCGGCTCGCCTTGCCAGAGCGATCGCCTCGACTGTCTCCATCACGAGAGCCCCTGTCGCGACGCCCGGAATCAGAATGGCGAGGGCTGGCGGGACGGGAGTTGGAGGGAGGCGGCGAGTCGCGCTTCGAGGAGGGGAGGGTAGGATCTCGTCGAGACGAGGACGTGGGGGCTGCTGGAGGCTCCATGGCGGCGGCTGTCCGCTTCGAGGCGCCTTGCGATGCGAGAGCCTGCTGGCGGAGAGTTTCGGGGGCGACAGGCGGTACGGCTGGTTGCTGCCCTGGTCGTTGGGGAAGGGAGGAGTGCGTGCGGAAGCTTGAGGTCGCGGGAGCATCCCGAGAAGACGTCGAGGCAGGGCGACTGTTGGCGTTGGGTTCCGCAGGGCGACGAGAAGGTTCGGCGTGAGGGCGTCTGCAAGAGCCGCAAGAATATCAGCTTCCACCCACGATGATTCGAATGAGAAGACGTACGCGTCGCTGGAGGTGGAAGGCGCAGGCGCAGGCGCAGAGCTCGGCTTGTCGACGTCCATCGCAACTGGCTTCGAATCGCCTTCCGACGGCCGAGAGCTGAAGAGGGTGGTCAGTGGAAAGCTCATCAAACGGTGAGAGATTGCTAACGCGGCGGCAGGACGAGGAGTAGATCCGTTCAAAGCTCCCGGCTTCGCGGGCAGCCCGAATTTTGGGCCAGTCGGGACCGAAGAGGTCGAAGTCGAGACCGAGGTCGCGGTAGATGTCGAGGCGGCGACGGGTGAAGCGCGACGGGAAGGAACCGAAGGCACAGGTGCGGTGGCTGCTGGTGCTCTGACGGGCGCCGGCGCAGGAGCAGGGACAGCCCTTGGCTTGGGCTGCGCGGTGGGTTGCTCGTCAGCTGCGATTCTGGAATCTCGCACAAAAAAGCGTACCTCTTCCGGAAGTGGTTGGTCGATCCAGTGCTTCCTTCGCTTGTAGAGTACGGCTTTGTAGCTAGCGAAGGAAGGAATATAAGCACGAGCTCGAGAGCGCAGGTTCAAAACTACTCACCCCGACGCCAAGATCTTGAGGTCCTCGCGCTTCTCAGCCGCAATCAACGCTGCGACGCTTTTCTCAAGCTTCACGCCCGCCGAGTGCTGGATCGGGAAGTAGGGAGCGATCTTGGTCAGGACGAGGATCGAGTTTTTGATGTGCATGTATTCGCCAGATTCCAGGCTGAGGCTGAAGGTCTGCGGAGAGAGGAATCAGTGAGTTCAGCAGCTGAAGGCGACGACAAACGTACCCGAACCATTCGGTCCTGCCACTTCTGCATGAGGGTCTTGTACTTCTCCCAGGTGATGTAGCCGGCCTCGGGGGAGGCAGTCGTCTGATCGAACTCGACGAAGCCGTGAGTCTGCGACGAGATGGCTTCGAGCTTGTAGAGCGCCTCGTTCTTGTACCAGGCGTTGAGATCGGCGAGCATGTCGAAGAGGAAGCGAGCTTTCGAAAAGCGACGAAATCAGCATCGACGATTCCAACGACTCGAGAGGACGTACCGTAATTGCGAGCCTCGTTCTCTGTGCACGAGTACAGAACCGGTCCTAGCTGCTCGTTGAGAATCTGCATGGGAGCAGACACGTCAGCACGAACCCGAGAGGATGGGAGACTAGGACGAACCTTGTCGAAGACGACGGCCGTGCGGAACGCAGGAGTGTCCATCGTATGCATGCGCTTGATGAACTGGTACGAGAACGCGGCGTCCGGCAAGGAGAGCTTTGCGCGCGGATGAATGCAGTACTGAATGATCTGGAGGACGAGCTGCTCTCGCTCCTCGGCACTGCGAACTTCTAGGGGCAAAAGCGTCAGGAACCGGTCCTTAGAACGTACGAGGAAGACAGCCACGCACTCGCCGCGAACCACTGCCCCTTCTCCCTCGTCAAACGACGCTGCGTCACGCCCCGCGCCGTCGCGTGCTCCCCGAACTCGTTCGTGAGCTTCTTCGCCAGCTCGCCTACTCCGTCCGAGAACTTTCTCTTGTCGTCCGTCTTGAGCGTCAACGAGGAATTAGCCTCGCGACTCATGGCGCTGCATCGAACGAGCTCCGAGTCGTATCGCTCCTTCGGGTAGACGATGTCGTAGAGCGTGAGCTGCCAGAAGGTGACGAAGAAGGGGGACCTGAGAAAGGCGAGCGTCAGCGAAAGTCACGTTTGGCGAACTATAGAGAGAGCGTACCCCATGAGGAGGCGAACTTGCTCAGGAAGCACGTTATCGGCGGTCTTGATGACGTCGAGAAGGCCAGGATGCCAGACCTTAGTAGATCGACACGGCATCAGCTAAATCCCGAAGAGCGCGAGGCGAGCGACGAACCGGTCCCGCAACTTGAGGGGCTGGTGAGGCGCTCGCAGCGTCGGCCATAACGACGTCGCCGTTCCCGTTCGCAGGCGAAGCGTCCTCGCCCTTGATCTCCTCGATCTTTGCGCTACCAGCGGCGATGGCCTTCTCCTGCGCGAGCTTCGCCGCCAATCCAGCCTTGCGCTTCGACTCGGTCGCCTTGGTGTCCTGCTCCTTGATGTCCTTCTCGTGGATCTGGGGTTCGCCGAATCAGCAACGATTTCTCGCGGCGGAAGAGCAGAACGAGACGCACCTTCATCGCTGCGCGGAGCTTCGGTCGCGCAATGTCGAACGCGACGGCGGCTTCGATGCCCCACCGCTCCATCAGGTCGCTGATAGTAGGAACCTCCGCCGCGAGATCGTCGGGCTCATACGCTGACCGCAGGAACTCGATGTACTGGAACAGCACGGCGTGGCACTGATGAAAGAGATCAGCTCGAGCTGCACCACGTTCACCCTCGACCCAGACTCACCTGATCGAAGAGACCTCCGAGCGACTTGAGATGCGCTTCGGTGTCTGACAAGCATGCCTGCCGCTGGATCGCAATGTTGACGAGAAGCGGCATCGCTAACCCCGACCGACGAAGCGCATGCGTCAGGCGGATCTTGGCGTTCTGCAGCGCGACGACTTGAGGGCGCTTCCCGGCCTGCGAGATGTCGGTCTGGTTGAAGACCTCGCTCCGAAGGACACTCCCACCGGCGAGGGACATGACCTGGGCGTCCGAGAGGTCGGCGAAAGGTTCGAGTCCCGTCATGCGCGTGATGAACTCGCGGAGGATGACGAGGTCCTTCGAGTTGCCGGCGACGAGCTGGTTGACGAGGTACTGGAAGATGACCCACATCGAGCCCGACATGGGAGCCCAACGGCGGTAGAGCTGACCGGCGAAGCACGCGAGACCTGCGAAGGGAGCATCAGTTCGCGAATCCAGCGAAAGCTCCTGGAGAGCCAACCAACCTTGAAGCCACATCGCAGTGCTCGTGCCGTTCTTCTTCGTCTTCCAGACTTTCCAGACGAGAGAGCGTCCAGGAGGGAGAAGGTCATGACGTCGTATCCAAACTCGCAGAGGTACCTTGCTGCCTCGACGACGGGGACGATGAGGTTGTCGTACGACTGAACCTGGTTGAGGACGATGGCGAAGATGATGGCGGGGTTCGTATGCGCGATCTTGGCGAGCGTCTTGCCGAGCTTCTTGACGTTGTCCGTCGACAGCCGCCTCAGAACATTCTTGACATCGCGCTCCGCCTCCGCCTTGCGCACCGTGAGGGCTGGGATCCGGCGGTACATCGAGTCCTTCCATTCGCCGTAGAGCGTGAACCGCTCTTCGATGGGGAGGCATGAGAGGACGGTCCAGATTTCGATCGCCGCGACGGTGTGGTGCTCGAGGAGGGAGACGGCGGGGACGGCGGAATTGGCGAATAAGGTCGATCCACCGGCTCATCCGATCGTTGAGCTCGTCCTGCGGAAGTAATGCGTCCAGTCAGCTTCCTGGAACGCGGGGAGGGGACTCGAAAGACGTACGCGAATGTCCCTGCTGATGATCCGACACAGCTTCGTGTACAGCGAAAAGTTCCGCGAGACGAAGACGCCAATGAACGGCAAGAACAGCTCGAGAACCTCGAGGACCTCCTCCCAGTCTCCCGCCTTCGGTAGCCGCCCCTTCCAGTCGGCGAAGAAAAAGACGAACTCCTTGTTCGGGTCGGGGAACGCACTGCCCGTCAGGAGCGTGGTGGCCGGCGCGACTGGGGCGACCTTGCTCGCTGCTGACGTGGCGGGGACGAACTTGGGTTTCGCTGCCGTAAAGTCGTGCGAGTACTGACTCTTCTCCTTCGCAACCGAAATCGTAGCGTACGCGGGAGCGATTGATTCGGCCAGAAGTCGGAGGAGGAGGTCGGCGAGGTCGGGGTAAGCGGGGACGAGGAAGGGATATTGGGCGAGGATGAAGAGAGAGTGCGTGAGGTCGCCGATGGAGAGGAGGGCGCGGAGAAGGCCGAGCTTTTGGTGCGGGAGGTCACGCTTTGCGGAAGCGGCGGCAGCTTCGGCGGCGGATTTCGAGTTGGTCGAAGAGGAGGGGCGGGAGGGAGTGTCGTCGTCGACTAGGGCGCCGGCGAGGGTGAGGGCGTTCGAGCCACCGACTGCACGAGCGAGCTGTGCCTGAGCTTCGCGGTAGACGGATTCGGTTTTTGCGAAAACGTCGTCTTCGGGAGAGAGCTGCGCAAGGCACCGACTCGAGTGGCCGTCGGCGTAAATGCAAGGATGAGGACACGCACATGAGGATAGAGGTCCCCTAGCTTGACGAAACCGTTCCAGATCAATAGGGCGGTCATGAGGTAGAGCTTCTCGGGAGTCTTCTCGGCCGTGGCTCTATGCAGATTGCCCAAAACGTCAGCTTGACTTCCGACTTCTGCCCTTGCGCCTTCGCGTACCTGGTAAAACGAAAACTTGAACCCCAGAATCTGCCCGATCAAGAAGCTTCCCCTGCCCCCCTCCAGTCCGACATCAACGAGCGGCTCCTTCGCCTTCGCCTTGCCCTTGCCACCCTCCGCCTCGTCGACCTCCATCTCCGTATCCACCTTCGAGGTTCCGTTCGACGGCTTTTTCGGAGCCCAAGGCGAGTGCGCGAGGAAGTCGATGAAGAACTGGTGGTGATGGACGATCTGGTCCGAGAATGTGTCGAGGACGATGTCGAGCGCGCGATCGGGGTCGAGGTTGAAGTTGCCTGTCGGTAACAAAACGTGAGCGAGCCTAGAAAGTGCAAGCAGGCTTAAGAACGCACCGATTAAGCTCTTGACAGAGTCGCCAACGAGCTTCGCGCGCCGGACACGCTGCGACTCGCTCTCCTGGCTCCGCGCGTTCGTGACCGAGTGAGGCGGGCCCATATTCGACAGGAGCTCAACGACGAGCTTCGAGTATCCTTCTGACTCTTCGCGGAGGAGGTTGAACTTCTGCTGCTTGTAGCTGCGCGGGCGGAGGACGTTAGCTCCCAGCAACGAGCTCAACCAGGAACGCAAGCGCACTAGAGAGCTGTCCGGCTCCGGATTTCTAGTCGAGCAAAGTTGGGCTGATCCATGATGAGAGCGAGAGGTTCAAGAGCGACGAAAGTCGTCTCGAGGCGCTCGAGGCAGGCGTTAACCGAGAGGATGTTGGCGGCCTGCAACGGATGATCAGCTGGCGCTCCTCTCCGCGCGAAGTACGAATGCACGCACAATAAAGACCTTGACGAGCTCAGCCAAGCGCTTGCGCCCTTCCCTCTCCAGCTTCTTGTTGTGTTGCTGCCGGAGCAGCTCCTTCTCGGCGGCGCTCTCCACACTAGCAGTCGCCTCTGCTCCACTCGCTCCAGCGTCCTTGCTCCCTGCGGCTCCATCCACATCCATCTCCTCACCACTCGGCGCGACAACAGCCGCCGGGGTCGATGCCGCCGTGTGGTGCTGCAGCATGCCGTTCTCAATCTCCTGGTCGATCTGCCACACAGCATCGATGATGACGTCCGCGACACGCTGTGCTGGGTCGTCTGCGGAGTCGTCCGCGGCACGTAGGGCGGGGAAGAGCGAGTCGGAGAAGTAGGAGGCGACGAGAGAGACGGACGGAGGTGTAGCGGAGACGAGTGGGAAGAGGAGGGAGTGGATGGCGGAGTAGAGGGCGAGAGGGGCGGGGGCGGAGGCGGGCGCTGTCGTTACTAGCGCTACCAGTTGTTCGGTGCTGTGGAGAGAAGCCTTGTTGAGCGGCTGTTACCAAGGCGAGCTTGAGGAGACGTACACTCGTGGTGAGGAGGAGAAGTCGGCGTGGAGAGCTGCGCCGAGCTCCTTCCCCTGCTGGAGAGTGACTTGACTCATTCCCAGGAGAGTTTACAAGCCAAACTAGGCTGGGAGAGTTTGAAGGGAAGTGGGGAGGGGGAGAAAGACACCAGCCAGCAGCTCGCGACCAAGTCACCTCGCCCTCGTCGCCTCCCCTTCGCTCCTCCCTACTCCCTCTCCTTCTCTAAACGCCTTCAAATGTCACGCCATCGCGCCATCAAGAACCTGGACTTGGACGGTGAGCGACTCGTCTTAGCCGACCTCTCCCAGCCGGCCAGCAGCTGACTTCCCTTTGTTTCAAGATGAGCTCGACGACCAGGCTATCGACTCGGGAGGAGAGGACTACGGTCAGTTCGAGCCAGTTGCCACGCTGTAGGAGCTCACTGACTCGACTACGTTGCAGATGACATGGACGACGAGCAGCAAGGTCCGTCATCATCTCCCCTCCAGCTGTCCCGGCTCACGACCTCCCTCTTCCAGCTCAAATGGCGTCCGCTTTGTCTGCGATCCACAGCGTCCTCGGCTCTGCAACTGCGATAACAGACCGCGACATCAAGGACGCCCTCTGGAACTATTTCTTCGACGTCGAGTCTTCCATCGCCTACCTTCTCGGTGAGTTGTGCGCGCCGGAGCACGCGAGGGACCAGGCGCTGACGCAGCTTGCAGAGGAACAACACAAGAAGGAAGCTGCTCGAGGACGTGCAGGTGGTGAGTACGATCCCAGCCTCTCTGTGCCTCTCTATCGCGATTCTGGCGCCGTCGAGGGGACGACCACGACGAGCGTACAACCCACGCCAAGCGACCTTCCGACGTCCCTATCCACTCTCTCTCTCGACTCTACTCCTTCGACCCTCGCTGTCCCTACGGCTGTACCCGCGGCGGCTCCGCAGAGCAAGTTGGCGGCCAAGGTCGCGGCGGGGAAGGCGGCGCGTCTGGCGGCAGCAGGAGCTCAAGGCGAAGCGAGCAAGCGAGCAAGAGGATGCGGCACCAGTGACGGGAGCTCTACCAGCGACCGAGGCAGGTGGGAAGAAGCTCTCGAAGCTCCAGCTCAAGATGCTCGCCTCGCAAGCCGCTCGCACCACCAAAGCCGCGCCTTCTCCCGTCCCCCGGCCTGTCACTCCTCCTCCTGCTCCTCCCACCTCCCTGCCCCCCTCCTCACCTCCACCCACCACTCTCCCTTCCCTCCGCGCCTCTCCCTCCCCCTTCGCCGCGACGCTCTCCCCTCGCTCTCCCCCTCCCGCCGTCCTTCTCTCCATTGAAGGCTCCCTCGCGCGGGATAGCGCAATCGCCAGCGCTGGAATCCCTGCGTTCGCCTCTCCAAGCCCGGACGACGTCGTCCTTCTCGCCCGAAAGGGAACCGCGTTGGCTGGCGTCGCTCCGAAACGGAAATGAGCGAGGCGGACGACTCTACCAAAGTCCCTTTGCATTCCTCAGCTCAGGTACTGACTCTCTCTCCCACCTTTTCTTCCAAATCCCATCTCAACGCGCACCCCCCTCGCAGAAAAGCAAAAACAAGCCAAATCCTCCGCCCCACCCTCCGCTAAGAACTCGCGACCCTCCACTCCCGCACCCTCTGCACCAAAGGCCAAGGCTCCCAAGAAGGCGCCAGTCTTGACGTCGGCACCAGCGCTCGCGGGACCGGTTTCGCAGCTTCGAGCGGATTTAGAAGGGATGGGGCTGGTGCGAGGGAATGCGGAGGAGGAGGAGGAACAGAGGGTGGCGGTACCGGTTGTGAGCATTGCGAAGGAGAAAATTTTGGAGGCGGCGAGGGAGAAGGAGAAGGGCGAGAAGCCGGTCTTGAGCTTGGTGGTCGTTGGTACGCCGCTCGAGGATTGTGGGAGGAGCGAGAGCTGATGGTCTGTGTTGCGCAGGGCATGTCGATGCGGGGAAGTCGACCTTGATGGGGAGGGTGTTGCACGAGCTGGGAGTCTTGTCGGATCGGGCGTTGGAGTCGAATCAGCGACAGAGTCAGAAGATGGGCAAGGGGAGCTTCGCCTACGCATGGGCTTTCGACGCGATGGACGAAGAACGGGAACGGTGCGCTCCTATCTTGACCCTCGCGTGCTCCTTGTTCTGATGCAGCATCGCAGGGGAGTGACTATTGACGTCGCGATCGACGGCTTCGAGACGCCTCACAAGCGCTTCACGCTCATTGACGCCCCGGGTCACCGCGACTTCATCCCCAACATGATCTCGGGCGCTGCGCAAGCCGACACGGCTGTTCTGGTTGTCGATGGCGCGAGCGGGGCGTTTGAACGAGGGTTTGAGGGCGATGGGCAGACGAGGGAGCATGCGGTCCTGGTACGGAGCTTGGGAGTGCAGCAGCTCGTTGTGGCGGTCAACAAGCTTGATGCTGTGCGTTTGTTCCACCACGCAGCGGACGAGGAGGCTGACGACTGGGTGTCTGCAGGTCGGTTGGGCGCAATATCGCTTCGAGGACATTCGGACCCAGTTGCGACCGTTCCTCACTCAGTCGGGCTTCCACCCGTCGAAAGTCACCTTCATCCCCGTCGGCGCGACTTCGGGCGAGAACCTTGTCGAGCGGAAGAACGAGGTCCTCAACAGCTGGTACGAGGGGCCAACACTGGTCGAGCAGCTCGGTGCGTCCTCCGTTTTCTCTCCTCGCCTTCTCGCTCGTTTTGCTGACTTCTCTGACGCTTCAGATGCCCTCGACGTCCCTCCACGAGCTCTCGACGCGCCTCTACGGATACCGGTCTCGAACGTCTTCCGAGGGCAGACCGCGACGTCGTCGGGGCTTGCAGTGTCGGGGAGGATCGAGAGTGGTATCGTTCAAGTCGGCGAGCGTCTAGCAGTCTTGCCTGGTGACGAGAGCGGTATCGTTCGATGTAAGTCCTGCGCAAAATCTCTCGCAACTTTCGCTGACCGTTCTCCCGCAGCTCTCGAAGTCGATGGAGAGACAGTTCCCTGGGCCGTCGCCGGCGTCAACGTAACCGTCTTCCTTTCCGGTATTGATCCTCTCCAGCTCAGGTACGCTTTCCTCTGCATCCGCTTCTGGCGCCTGCTGACGCCACCTCCCGGCGCAGCGTCGGCTCAGTCCTCTGCCCGCCTCATCAACTCGTCCCTGTCGTCTCGGCCTTCTCCGCCCAGATCATCGTCTTCGACCTCAAGTACCCCATCACCGCCGGATCGGCCGTTGAGCTCTTCCATCACAGCAAGGACATCCCTGCGACCATCTCGACCCTCGACGCTGAGCTCGACAAGACTTCGGGAGCGGTCATCAAGGCGAATCCTCGGTGCGTCCTCGTTCTTTTCTCCAGCTCCTCGGCGTTGCTCACTCGTCCTCTCTCCAGGATGCTGAAGAAGGGCTCCTCGGCGCGCATTCACGTCCAGCTCCGACCCCCCACTTCGGGAGCTTCGAGACGCTCGACTATTCCTCTCGAGACCTTTGCGGCGAACAAGAGTATGGGTCGGGTGCTGTTCCGGCGGGGTGGGGAGACGATTGGTGAGTCGAGCGGTTCGGTTCCGAGTCGAGCTGTGGCTGATGCGCTGCGGTTCGCAGCGGCTGGGATCGTGTTGGAGGTTCTCCCCTGAGATTGGCATGCAACTCTGTTGGATTTGGTACCATCACTGTAGAGAGGGGAGAGAGCAAACGCGGAAACCTCGACGGCGTAGCGCCAGGGTCGCTTGCCACCCTGGTCTCTCCTCACTCTCCTTCCACGCCGGCAACCTCTGCGGTTTCTCGTATTGTGAGCATTTTTAACGAGGCTTGAAAAGCAGTTTGAAAACTCCAGCGCACCGCCCGCCGCGGCGAAGCGAATTTCTCGCTGCCGAGGTTGGATTGACCAGCCCTTCCGTCTCTCATAGATCTCACCGGGATCTCCCTCGTCGGCTGTGTAGCTGGAGCTGATGCTCTCGAAGGCTCTCTCCTTCCCCCGAATCTACACGACTCTCTGTGCGAGCCGAGAAAGAGGCGAAAAATGTATATTATATCCTCGAAGCTACATAACCCTCGACGACCGCAACTACCACCCCATCTTGAAGATCACGAGCCCTGCCAGCGCGATCGCGTACCCAAACATCTGAATTCCCGTGATGGAGGATCCCAAGATCAACCAGGATCCGGCGATGAGGAGAATGTCCTTCAAGACGCCGGCGAGGGTGAGGACCAAGCCGGAAGCGCTGCCAATGAGCCATACCGACGACAGGTTCAGCGCGAACGTCATGCAGGCGCTGGAGAGGGAGGGTTAGCGCTTGCTGGGAGGGAGGAATGTGGTTGACTTGCTTTCCGAACAGCGTCGGGAGCCCAACGAGATGAACGGCGTCGTAGAAAGGCGCGAAGCCCTCGACGGGGAGGAGGATAATGCAGTTGATAAATAAGCACACTGGAGCGTAATACGAGAGCGACCTGCGAGCCTGTGGTGAGGAATGTAGGTGGTGCCGCAGGCGAGGAGCTCACGTCAAGGGGTCCATTCCCATTCCTTGCAGAAGGATCTGGATGAGAATAAGGCGACATGACTCGATAGCAATAGCGAGAGCCTGCGAGGTGGGAACTTGTCAGCTTCTGCGCGCGAGGTGGAAGGTCAAAAGTGCGCACTTGCACAAGGAAACCGACGAGCTTGAAGTCGATTTCACCGTACGAAGCGATGGAGACTCCAAGTGAGATTAATGCCACGAGCGCAAAAGCTTTTCGTGAGGGTTCCTTGAGCTTGGCGGCGAAGGAGAAACGGAGCACGGAGCAGGGAGTGAATGCCTTGATCTGCGAAAGACGAAATCAGTCACTGTTCGCAGGGAGGGAGTAAAGAAGACGTACCATCTGAATGAACGAAACACTGAGCTCAAGGTACACCCAGTTCGAAAGAACGAGGGACAGCGAAAAGAGAACGGCAACAGGTACGATCTTGCGCATAAATACATCGCGGTTCATCTTGCCTGCAAAGGATGCTCGTTAGCTCAAGTCAAGAGAGAGGTCTGCAAAACTGACCAGTCACCTCGAGCTCCTTCGCGCCGTCCACGAGGGTGGTGTACCGCCTCAATCCCCTCGTGGCTACCGTTTGGAACAGAAGATGTATCGTTGTGAGAGCCTGTACGAACGCCGATCAGCTCTCGCTCTGTCCACGCGTTCGCTCCGCACGCACAACAGGGTGGCTGAAGTGCAGGTCGCTGAGGATGTGTTTGTTCTGGAGGATCACAAACGAGGAGGTCCCAATCCAGCAGCAGATCCTAGAAGAACAGCAGCCATCAGCTCAACGCTACCCCCCACGAACCCAGTGCAGAGAAGCTCACGGTACCCAAGCAGGCAAGCGCAACCAGAGCGGCTTCTCCGCCTCGTTCGGCGCCGCTCCATCGTCCCTCTTCCGGTCGCCTGCCGCCGCCGCCGACGTTCCTCCAGCAAAGTTGAAGAACGAAGAGCTGTCCTCCTTGCTGCCTATGCTGATGGTGGTGGAGGCAAGGTTGTTGCTGGCGTCGGTGTGAGAGGAGGGAGGGAACGTGGTCGGCAGGTCGGAGCTGGGAGGAGAGGCGCGTGGGTTAACGAGGTGCGTGACAAGGCGCTTCTGGGAGGGAGACGTACCTGCGCTCAGAAACGGAGGCCATCGTGACAGCGCCACGGGAGACTTTGAGACGAGAGAGGGGGAGGCCGACTGAGATGCGCCGGATCTCCGCGCGGGAAGTTCTCGAAGACGCTCAGCTCAGTCCCCTCTCAAAGAACAGGCGTACTCTTTGCGCAAACAAGGACAGGGAAGGAGAAATGCAGTTACGAGGGCTACTGAACGGAGCGAAAAAAATGGTCTAAATGCTGTCCTACAACTTGCTATCCGAAGAGTTCCCCAGCGCTCGCTACGCCTCCGAATCGCTCTGCAGTAGAACCCATCAGCACCATCACGAACGCAGAGCGAAAGAAATGAACGCACCACAGAGCTATCGCTATCGAGTCCGACGACCGCAAACGCGCGACTCATGCTCTCCTCCTTCTCCCCCCTCGCCCCCCTCTCCAAGCTCTTCCCACTCCTCCTGACCCCCTTCTTAGCGCTCACCGGCTGCTCGTGCATGTGATCCCTATCCCCCTCCTCCCCCCTCTCCCTCCTCCTCATCGTCGCCGCCGACAAGCGATGCGAGTTGATATGCGGCGGCGCAGAGATCGGAGTACGGTCGTACACCGCCGACGAGTCGTTGTGCGAATGCCGAGCCGAGAGACGGGGAGGACGGGGAGGTCGATCGTGGAACCGGTCTGCGTGCGAATCGGGGAGGTCGACGGTCGACGAGTTCGACGAGTGGTCGCCGTTGTGTCGGAGGGGGTGCTGGGTCGATGAGGACGGGCTCGACATGGTAGAGAGGCGTGAAAGGAGTGGTGGTACGCTTGAAGGATCGTGAGGAGCGGTGACTGGGCTTGACGAGTTGGTGTGTTGGTCCGAGCTGAGGTCGTCGATGTCGAAGCCTTCCTCTTCCTCCTCCTCCCCAAAGTCGTCGTCGTCCTCATCCTCATCTTCATCCTCATCCGTCCCCTCGTCGTCGTCAGAGTCCACGTTTGATCCTTCGGAGCGGATTGCGGCGCCGCCGTCGGGCGAGTTCGCGTTCTCGGCGGCTCGCCTGTCGTCGTCGACGTCTCGAGGCTTTTTGCGTTCTTCCTCCTGTGATCCCAGAAATATCAGTACGACGCTCTAGTACGAGCAAGTTGAACGCACGAGAATGACAAAGCTTTTCTGCCGTTGCCGCTCGTTCCATTTGAGAGTTCTCGAGATGGACGAAAACCAGTCCGTCGACTGCTTGTCGGCACAAACGGTCGGAAAGGGGTACACCGACGCAGTGACCTTGATGTGATCTCCCTCTGCGAACCTCGGGGGCTCAGCTACGTTCGAACTCGGCCCATGGACGATGCAACTCACGCTTCAGCTCAACGCGCCCTCGGCCGTCGAAGCTTGCCCATGCCGTTGCCCTAGAATGGTACGGGACGCAGATGCGGAGCTCCATGCTGTCGGGGAGGAGCATGGGTCGGAAGGAGAGGGTGTGAGGGCAGATGGGAGTGATGAGGAGGGCGGGGATTTCGGGATGAACAAGCGAGCCGCCGGCGGAGAGCTGGAAGAAGTTCGAGGATCAGTCAAGGTGAAGGAAGTGTAAATGGTAGAAGTGGGACTGACTGAGTAGGCGGTTGAACCTGCGAAAAAGGTCGTCAGGGTCAGTTTGATCGTTGCGGCGTCCTGGGAGCTTGATCACTCACCGGTGGGTGTCGAGACAGTGAGACCGTCTGCTTGTACCGTAGTCAAAGGGTGCTCGTCGCCTATGAAGATCACAGCGTCAGCGAGCAAAACGAAACCTTCAAAGAGCGTAGCTTACCAAAGAGTTCCAGTAGCGAGACGTAAGGACTCGGTCCTCGATCCACGACCAATTCGTTGAGGACCTCAAACGACTCGACCGGCCTCGTCGTGAAGCACTTGATCTCCTTGTCCTTTCCCTTCCCCTTGCTCGCCGGCCTACCCGACTCCCTCCCCGCATCCACTCCCCCACTCTCAATCGCCTCCCACCCCGCCTTCGTCAAACTCTTCATGAAGATCTCGCCCGTCTTGCCGCTCCGAATCGCTCGACGCTTCTTGCTGTCACCTTCGACGGCGCGGTAGACGGTGCAGGTGAATCGCATGCGGAGGTTCACGCGGATCCCGTTGTCGATCGCGTTGTTGAGCGTGTGGGGGTAGGTCGAGAAGTCGCTGCGCGCAAATTAGCGAACCGCAAGACGAGAGCGTCGTTGGGGGACGAACAAGTTGGTGAGAAATCCGAGTGAGCCGAGGGCGAAGGGAATGACTGGAGGGACGACGTGCTGGAAGAGCCAGGACGCGTAGAGAACCGTGCCGTCACCACCGAGCTGCGTCAACGCTGAGATCAGTGTACGCAAGGGTGGAGAGACGAGGGAGACGTACCGTAACGACAAAGTCAAATAGCTGAGGACTCTTGGTGCACATCTCGTTCGTCCAATACCGCAGCTGTCCCTCGTCCGTCTCGCGCTTCTTCTCGTACTCCATCGAGCCTGCTCGCTTGAACGCGTCGTTCAACTGGCTCATTGGAGTCATGCGTTCGGTGCGCTTCGCCGCTGGGTCAAATATCGCCGAGCCAGAGAGAGAGGCGGAGGAGGAGGTGCGAGAGTAGCGGCGAGCGAGAGGGCGGAAGAGGGCGGGGTTGTCACGCTCGAGACCTTCAGCGTCGAAACGCTTGGACTTGCGGAGCTGAGAGTCGACATATCTGGGAGAAGTGAAGGTTAGGAGCATGTTGCGAGGGGTGGAAGAGCTGGTACGCACACCACAAGTCCGCGATCCCGGCCATTGCGAGGCGTCTGCATCATCCACAACGCCAGCTCTCGAGTAAGCCGGATGAGATGATTGTCTCGAGCCTTGGTAATGATCATCACCGACTGGATATGGGAGACGACGCGAGCTCGACCTGAGCAAGAGCACCTGGTGTCAGCTCCATCCTCCCCCGAATCACCAGTGCGAGGACTCACCCAGCTGCTTGCTCATCTCCCGCACCGAAACCGCCGTCTCAGCCAACTGCCTCGTCAAACTTGGCTGCTCGTCCTCGTCACTCCCCTCTCCCGCTCTCTCCGACTCCCTCCGACGCCGTCTCGCTCTCCTCCTCCTCATCCACAAGCCCATGCATCCCTAATCCCCCCGCCACTCCCGGACCAACCACTCGAGGCTTCTCCTTCTTCTCCTTCCGCTTCTTCGTGCCTCCAGCCGCCGCGTCCCGCTCGACGAGATCGCTCAGCGAATGGTCGAGATGGCTATGCACGAAGCACGGGCTCGCGACCGTGTGCGAGTAGCTCGGAGACCTAACCGGCTGCGGCGCGGAGATGAGATGTGGAGGAGGAGTGGAGGAGGAGGAAGGGGCGTCGGAGATATTGCGGTGAGTGATTTGAGGACGTGGGCTAGCCGAACGACCTGGGAAAGATGGGCGGGCGGCTGAGAGCGGATCGGGGCCTTCGGCGAGAGGAGAACGGGCACGCTGCTGCTCCCAGGGGTTGGGCATGTCGCGACTTGCGTTGGGGCGAGAGGCGGGGGGACCCAGGCGGGACGTTTAGGGGTGGTCGACCGGAGAGGAGGAAAGGTCGGGGACGGCGGTGAGGGAGCTGGGGGAGGTGGTGAAGGTCCTGGCTGTGGGGAGGCTGCCGCCGGCGACTTTGGACCAGCTTGAAGTGTTCCCGAGGACAAGGTGTTGCGGCGTATTAGGGCGTGACCGTCGTCGATTGCTGCCGGCGGAGGGTGGAGGTGTCGGAGTTGGTCGGGAGAGGGACGAGGGCGAGATGCTGGTAAAGCTGGTAGAGCCGGAGAGGCTTTCGACTGGGAACGGAGACGCCTGGCGAGGGGAAGAGTGAGCAACAAGACCAGTACCAATCCCGGGGAAGCCGACTGGAGAAGGATGAACTTACCGGCGGAGTGAAAGACCGTGGGCTCAAGGGGGAAAAGAGGGAGCTGTCAAGTGGAGTGTAAGGTATCTCGAGGAGCTGGCCTGCGTCTTCCTCGAGGGTAGCGTCGTCGTGGCGTGAGGGAAGAGGGAGGGAACCGACTCCGAGGCCGAGGGAAATTGGATCTCCTGCTCGACCTTCCAAAGTGCTTCCTATGAGCATCCTGCTGTCGTCGACGTAGCGGGAGCTTGATAAGTAGCTGTTGAAGGTGTAACATCAGCAGCAAGAAAGCTCCCTCGCTTAGGAGGTCCAAACCTGCGCAGGCGACTGTTTGCCGCGCCTGTCCTCTCTCCAAAGCTCCTTGCTCTTCTCGGTAAGAAGTTTGGCGTTTCTCAAGTTCAGCCAAGCTTTGCGATTCGAGCAGGCAGGAGCAGCGCGAACAGCCTGCGAGCCTCGAGCTCGATCGAGAGGAGGTTGTCGCGGAATGCTGGATCAATCCTCCAGCTACCGCCTCGCTCCTGAGATGCGGCGGCCTATCGTGCTGAACAAGCAATGTCATATGTGGTGAGAAGCTCGCTGGTGGTGAAGTTGAATCCGGAGCTCCGCAAGGCTGCTAAAGGAGCGAGCCTGGCTGAACTCGGGGCCGCTGATCGACGGTGCTGAACGGGATCTCAAGCTGTACAGAGAGCAGATTAACCAAGCGGAACGGGTGCACAGATTCCACCACAGAGATCAGTCCCTGCGCGTCGCCTTCGAGTCGGCGGGAATGTGTGGATGATCGCGTCGCTCGTCAGTCGCGTCCACGTCGATTCAAGTGGAAAGATAGGCAACATGCTTCACTGCAGAGCAGCAGTGCCACTTGAAGAGGAGAAAGCACGTATCGGCGAACGCGTCTTCCGCGCGCCAGTGGAGCAACAACCACCCGACGTCTCCCCAGCAGGCTCGGGAGAAGCAGTCGAGGCGCGAGACGGCCTGGAATTCAGAAGTTCGTGGAGAAGACGCGCTCTCTTCAGGTGAACGGCAGCAGCAGCTGTGGCTATAAGGTTGGGGAGGGTACGCGCGCTAGCGCCGGGAGAGCGGCAGGAAGAGGAAGCACTGGTAGGACTCCTCAGCGCAGATTGTGAGGGGACTCCTCGAAAGCGGAGGCTGCCTAGAGCTCCTGCCGCACCCTCTGCGTGAAGGGGAGAGACAAAGAGCGAGGGAGCGAGGATCGCTCAACCTCGTTCACCTCAGGCTCGAGACAAAACGCGGTCGTCTCTTCTCCTCCTCCGTCACCCCCCGCACGCCACCAGGAGGACTGTCCCAGCAGTCTTAGGTGGGAAATGAATCCACGACGGGGTCCACGCCGGTCCGTCTCTCCTTCCCCCCGCCAAACTGGACCTCGACGACGCGTGCTGGGTCTCCCCTTCCTGCGCACGCGAATCCACCCCCTCCTCCTCATCCCAGTCTTCCTCCTCGGCGCCTACTTCTCTCCCTTCCACTCGGCTCCAACTTCAACCTACGCCGGCGAGCCGTACCGGGGAGAAGACGCGTACGACTGGAGCAAGGACTCGTTCCTTCCGCCGGACGCGCCTCCACTCAACCCCTACGACGAAGACTATGGCATTCGCAAGGTAGACGGAGGAGACGGGAAGGTGGCAAAGTCTGTAAGAGGGCGAGGGAACGGGAGGGAAGTCTTGGACGACGACCGCGACATCCTCGGCTGGTGGGGTTCCTCTATCTCCTCTTCCGACTCTCCCAGCTACTTTGCAGAACTCGATGGCTACCTCTACTACCCAGCCTCAGCACCTCTCGTCCACGTCAACATCCCCAAAGCTTCCAAAAAGGTCCTCTCCCCTCCCCTCATCCGCGCACCTCCCCCTCTTCAAGACGCGCACGGCCAACCCCAGCTGCCGCCCTGGAGCATCCCAGGCGCTCAATTCAAGAAAAAGGTCGTCTCACTCGACTCGACCCCTTCCAACCTCCTCCCCGTCGCGAACCCACCTCCCGCTCCCCTCCAACGACCTCTCCAACCTCCTCGCCTTCTCCCTAACCCCGCACCCCTCCAACGTCCCATCGCCGCTCCCGTACGCCGTCCCGTCGCCCCTCCTCCCGTCATAGACCGCGGAGCCGATGGACGTCGGCTAGGACCCAACGCAGCTGCGATGATTCGAGCCGAGCGGGAGGGCAGACCGTTCATTCCAGGCAAGCCGGCCGACATGATCCTCGAGGACAACCTCAAGATCGCAGCTGCCAAAGCGCGGGCGAGGAAACACGAGGCGGACGAAGCGTTGGCGGCGAGGAAGGAAGATCCGGCTGTTTTAGAGCCTGGGAGGGGGAGAGGTGTTGCTGGTCTTGGGGGGAGAGGAGCGCCACTTCCTGCGGCAGCGATGCCTGGGAGAGGAGCGGCAGTCCCGGCGGCGGCAGTCCTGGGGAAGGGTAGGGGAGTTGCAGGCGGGAGGGAGGTCGAAAGGGCGGCGCCGGTACCGCCGAAGAAGGCTGTCGTCGAGGACATGGACGACGACGACTTTGAAACCGACGACCTGCTGCAGGAGATTAGGGGTCTCACGGAGGAGGAGCGTTCTCATCTCTCTCCGGAAGAGCTCGCCCTCATCGACGAAATCGAAGTCGAATTCGCCGCACCTCGGAAGCCGGAGGCCGCTGTCGCTCCCCTCAAGGTCGTCGACAAGCCACCTCCTCAAGGACGAGGCGTACGAGGAGCTCCGATCGATAGGAACAAGCCGCTCCCTGCGCAGCCGCGAGGACGAGGCGTCCAAAGACAAGGACAAAACCGCCGAATCCGCAACCGAGCGCTCGAGTTCGACGATTCCGGATCAGAGCCTCTCGCTTCCCCTCCCGACGCCCTCCCACTCTCCGACTCTTCCGACCTTCCTTCCTCCAGCGACTCTCTCCTCGAAACTCCCCTCCCCGTCGATGCGGAAGGATCCGAGTCGACCCTCGTGCGAAGAACTGCTGCCGACTCTCCGCCCACGCGTTCGGCTTCGGACCGCGTTCATCCCATCTCGTACCTCATCAAGATCGCCGAGAAGAAGTGGGACGTCATGCTGCGACAGCAGAGCCAGACGCTCGAGCAGGCCGTCATCGAGTACAAGCGTCGCTACGGTCGGAATCCTCCCCTCGGCTTCGACCAGTGGTGCGTTTTTGAAAGTCTTGCTTTGACGAACTCGCCGCTGATGATCTCCCTCGTTGACAGGTGGCGCTACGCGATGCAGAACCGCGTTATCCTCGTCGACGAGTACGACCAAATCTACGACGACATCGAGCCCTTCTTCTCCCTCTCTGCCGCCGAACTCGCTCTCCGCGCCCAAGCTATCGCGACGAACCCTCAACTCCCTCTCCACGCCGAATCGTTCTCGATCAGAGTCACGGACGGCGCTCTCAGCGCGTTCGGACCCAAGAAGCTCTCCGTTCGAGCCGAGGACGCGCAGGATATCATGAGCGAGTTCGTCGAGAGTCTGCCAGACGTGACGCTCACGTTCTCGAGTCGGGACGGACCCGTCATCGCCGTCTCGGGAGAGGCGAAAGCGAGGCATCGTGATTACGCTCGGCACGGTCTTTGTGCGTCCTTTTTCGCTCTCTCAGCGTAGGTGCTCGAAAGCTAAATCTATCGACGCAGTACTCGACAAGAAGCAGGCCGACTCAGTCTTCGAGAACACGGCCTATCTTCCCTGGCAAGGATTGTGCGCGTCCAACGCCATCGCTCGTCGAGTCGCCAGCGGCGTCGGTCTCGGACAAGGTCCTTTCGGTCCCAGCTTCGTCTCGACCGATCACGTCCCCGCGATGGACATGTGCAACCACCCCGAGATCCAGTACCAGAACGGCTTCACCGCGTGGTACGTCTAGAATCCGCTCGTGCGGTCTAGCTAGCTGACGCTCGCGTCGCAGGGAGGGACCTCGACCTTACCTCCTTTACCCCGTCTTCTCGTGGTTCAAGACGTCGATGCACAGCGATCTTCTCTCGATCCCACTCGAGCAGTACTACACCGAGGTTGGCGTCGATCCGCTGTGGGAGAAGAAGAAGGACAAGGTCCTCTGGCGCGGTTCTTCGTCAGGAACGTTCCGCGAGAAAGGTACCCCCTGGCGTTCCGCGCATCGCGATCGACTCGTTCTTCGTACGTTCCTCTTTGTCCCCTCTACCGCGCAACGCTGATCACGCTCGCAGTGACGGGAGACCAGGTCGGCGACCGAGAAGTCCGCTTCGCAGACGATCGAGCTGGGGACGCCGTTCGACGCTTCTCAGGCTCCGTCGCCGATATCAATGATCACTACTTTGACGTGGCCTTCTCGGGAGCTCCTACGCAGTGCGATCGAAGCGACGGGACGTGCCAGACTATGCGCGGCGAGTTCCGGTTCGAGCGCAAGATGGTCAAGGAGGAGGTCAACAAGTACAAGTATGTGCTCGACGTCGATGGGAACGGCTGGAGCGGCAAGTTCCACCGGCTCATGTGAGTCTCTCGTTCTGCGTCTCCGCGAGCAACGCCTACTGATCGGCTGCTCGTCTGCAGGCTTTCGCGGTCTCTCGTCTTCAAGTCTACGATCTTCCCCGAATGGTTCTCAAGGCGCATCATCCCCGTGAGTTCGCGCCATTCTTTCTCCTCGAAGCTCTTCCTGACTTTTCTTCTCGTCGCCAGTGGTATCAGTACGCGCTTCTCCCTCCCCCTTTCGTCTTCTCAGCCGCTGACCTGCCTTCGCTCGCAGCTACGTCCCGATCAAGACCGACTACTCGGACCTCCACGACGTCGCTGCATTCTTCATCGGAGCTCCAGACGGTCGAGGATCGCACGACGCCCTGGCCAAGAAGATCGCATCGAACGGGAAGAAGTGGGCCGAGGAGCACTGGCGCGAGGTAGACATGTGAGCAACCTCTCGCACTCGTTCTTGAGAACAGACGCTGACTTGTCGCTTCGTGCAGGGCGGCGTATCAATACCGACTGTGTGAGTGGTGCCGCTTTCTTTGCGACGGAGCAGTTGCTGAACTATTCTTTCGCAGATCTGGAGTACGCGCGGCTGGTGAGCCGCGAAGGGGATTCGCACGACTTTATCATGGCATAACCGAACATTTCGAGCATCGCAGTACCTGGCATGCAAGTAGTATTTATCGCATCACTGTTTGCGGCGAGAGGAAGATCGAACGTTTGCAGAGCCAGTCGCTCTTTCGCCGTACCGCCAGAATCTCCCGCGAGCTTCTCAACGACACCATATCCTCTAAAGAGTCCAGAGTAAAGCCGTATATTCACACCCTACGTTCCCCCTCCGACCCCTCCCTCCTTGCCCGAATCCCGCTCATCCAGCTCCACCTCCCGCCCACTTCGCCCAAGTATCCTCGCACCCGCAAACCTCGTCGTCTTTCCCGTACTCTCCCCGATCCCTTCTCCGTTTCTGAACGATCCACCGGTGCATTCGAGGGCGGAAAGGAGGACGATGATCGCGACGGGCATGCCGACGACGCATGCGGCGTATCTGTTACGAGGTTGTTAGTGAGGAGTGGGGTGGAGAGAAGTGGGCGAACATGGGTAGTAGATTGGCGATCTGAGCTACTTGCGAGTCGGTAGAAGCGGCGTTCGTGTTGCGTGCGATGTGTAAACACGCCGCGAAGAAGACCACTGCGAAGTTGTGTTGGGAATGGCGATACCGAGAGGAGATTAGAGCCTTGCGTGTGATGAGGGAGAAACTCGACACGGTCATGATGAGGTTCTGCGAGGTAGTGTGTTGAGGTATTGTGAGTTTGAGAGGATTCGGCAGTGAGGAGAGCGCCAACTGACGATGTAGGCGCGTCGGAGGCTCGGAGTGTTGTGAACCCATGTCGGCTGCATAGCCCGGCTCAACGCACGGAACTGAAAGCACGCGATCGTGTCGAGGAGCTATCTTCCGAGATCAGAGGTGTTGCGAAATGGATAGGCGGAAGACTCACCACGAGCAGGAAGGAGCTCCAACCCACAAACATGTACATCGTAGCCTGCCACTGCCCTTCGACTTCGATCGTTGCCGACAGGAAATCGTTGATGCAGGGAAGGAGAAAGAAACGTCGCGAGAGCGGCCTCATCGAGCGGCGCTTCCTGCGCCCCCGCCTCGCGCAAACCGTGGTCGATGCTTGTGAATGAAGCTTGAACCTTCTGGATGGTGATCTGGGAGGTGACGGTGGAGGCGATTGAGGAGGCGAGGAATGCGATTGCGAGCAGGACTGCGCCGGTGTTGACGATGCGCGGCGAAGCGAATCTTGAGGGACTCTTGCCCTTCGTGTAGAGCTGTAGAATGAAGAGAATACCCAGATTCCACGCCGCTGTTTTGCGAGATGAGCTGTTTTCGTACGTGGGCTGAGGGGGAACGTACCGAGACCACCGCAAAGCCATGCAAAAATCCTGTGAGGCTCGGGTCAGTTTTGAGAGAGGGCTTTGATTGAGCGAACGCACCATGGGATGATGCGCCAGACAACGTCTGCAACAGTCGCGTTGCTCATCGCGCTGATGGTCTGGTAAATGGCGACCTGGATAGCTGTTGATCGCAAGTCAGCTCGGTTCCGCTTCCGGAATTCCGGACCGCTCGACGTACTCAAGCAAAAACCGATGGCACAGAGGCACACGGAGCATGCCCAGTGAGGCACTATGTATCCTGTAGCATAATCATCAGCATTGAGAAGCGAGCCGACGACGTTTGTGAAGCTCACCGTGCGCTTGTCTGAAGAACCACAAGCTCCCCCGCTTCCACCGTATGATGAGAGAGGCTACGATAATTAGGAGCATTCTGTGTGCTTTCGCGAGCCTTCGGTACTGGCCAGAGACCTCGCGATCGGCCTACACAATACTGAGCGCTGATAGAATGACGAGCTGCACGTAGAACGCTGAGGTCAATTGTTAGCCAGGCTGACGCGCAGAGGGGGTTGGCGTACACTTTGGGAAATCAGGGAAGAGCTGTTGCTTGAGTGCTGCACGAAGGCCGGTCGGTCCCAGCAGCTCGAGCAGCAGAAGGAGCTGTGACCTCTGCTCTTCGGCCATCCCTAAGGCTGAGGTTTGTTGGAAGCGATCGAGATGGGTAAAGGGCGAGCGTCTGGCGTGGAGCCCCCTGCAGAGATGGGTGCCGCGATGGAAGGGACTCGTCGGTATGAGCGAGGACGAAGCAGTGGGGGAAGTGAACGGCAGAAGTCAACGGCAAGGAGCAGGAACTTGCAGCGCCGAAGGAAGCAGTCCGTGCGATCAGAACCCTCCGAGAGTTTCCCGGCGCGAGGAGCGCTGTAAGGGGGAGGATCAAAAGAGACCAAGGTCTCAGAGCAGCAGCGGCCCAGACGCCTCCGTATGATGAGCCGCGGGCGCGATTACTGAGCGTCTCGGCGGGAGAGCAGTTCGCTCTTAGAGGATAACACCTTGACAACGGGCTCGCACCCAAGCAGGAAGCGTTGTAGGGAGAGTGGACGAAGAAAGAAGCACTCGGAGATCAATCGACACGTTTCTAGTGATTAAATTGATTCATTATAAACTCTGACATATTCAATTTGGCGCGGCTCCCCCAGTTCCCTAAGTTGCCCCTCTGGTTTTTCCCCTCGCCAACGCCTCAATGGCCGACGTGACTCCAGTCTACGTTCGACTGATTCCCACCTACTCGCCGTTGTTCATCGTCCTCGCCTTCGCCGTGGCGTGGGGAGGCGCCTGGACGACTCTGGAGCTGCTGCTAAGGAGGACAGGTCGCTCAGGGTTGCTGAACGTCTGCCTGCTGTTGGGGGGAGGCGTTGCCTTTGGAAGCACCACTTTCGCGTGAGTCTTGCGTCTCTCTGTTCCGCGCACGAGCAAGACTGACCTCCGGCTCGCTTTCAGAATGCACTTGGTTCGTTCGAGTGAACTCCGTCTCGCCTGCGCTAGCTCACGCCGTTTTGCAGGTCGGAAACCAGGCTCTCTCTCTCCGGTACCCCTCCCACGGCACCGACGGCGTTCACGGCACCCATTCCCACTCCCTCGCCCTCTCCTACTCGGTCGGATTCACCCTCCTGTCCCTCGCAGTGAGCATATGCTCGATGACCCTGGCGTTCAGCTTCATCGGGCTTCGAATCGATTCGCATTGGTGGCCTAATCGGACCTTCAAGGCGGGACGGAGCCTGTATGCGGACGGTGGAGCCGGGGTGGTGGAGATGGAGAAAGTCGCTGGAGAGACCGGTGCTCGCAGCGCGTGGGGAGGTGCGACGAGGGACAAGCCCTACAGCAGTAGCTCGAGGGACTTACTTGAAGGAGCTGCTGCTGCTCGACCTTTGCCAGCGAAGCGGAAAGACTACTCCGACGTGAACACCGATTCGGAGGAGGACGCCGACGAAGGCGAGTTTGGGACGAGCCCCGCCAGGGTCTCTGGGCGAGGAGTGGGGATGATTCTCGGCGCCGGATTCGTTTGCGGAGGAGGGATCGTATCAATGCGTGCGTCGCAAGTGCTCCCTCGCAGTGGCGCCTTGGCTCACCCTCTTCGTATTCCAGACTATCTCGGCCAACTCTCCATCGACAGCGTACCACGAGTGACGAACGTGCCGTACCTCGTTGTCCTGTCCATTGCCGTCGCGATAGGCGCCGTCTCGTTGGGACTATATCTACTTTTTGTCGTCCTGCGACCCAAACTCGAGCACCGCTGGTACAAGCGATGCGGGATTGCTGCTATTTTGGCGCTGGCCATCAATCTTATGCACTGGGGTACGCACGTTCTCCTGGTTCGGGGGAGGACCACACTAACGACTAGTGTCTCACAGTGGCGCTGCTCGGGACCCAGTACTACGTGGTGGAGGACGCCGCAAGGGTCGGATCCGCAAAAACAGCTCGCATTCTCATTAGTGAGGCTTTCATTCCAGGCCACCCGTTCGTAGCTGAGCTCCTTGTTTCGCAGTCGCTATCGTCTGCATCGTCGTTCCGTTTTGCTGCTTTACTCTCCTCATCATGGGCTTCCTCGCCCAGCAACGAGTCCTTCGACAAAACGCCGCTCGCCATCGACTGATCGTCGCCGTCGCCCTCTTTGACGAGCAAGGCCACCTCCTCATCCAGCACGAAGACGGCATGCTCCCATCCACTGAAATCTCTCCCAACTCCGCCCGTCCCAGCACCTCCAGCTCCCTCCTCGCTTTCTTCGGCATTCGTAGGACCGGCCTCCACACGTCGACGAAGAAGCTCTCCCGAGCCGACTCAACGTTCATCGCGTTCCTCCGGGCGTCCTGGCGCTGGCAAGAGCCGACGGAAACGGGCTCGATACGCTCGAACGACCTCTTCGATTCGCCGAGGGGCTTCTCCGTCGGGACCGACTACCTGGATTCGCCCACGTCGCAGGATAACGAGTCTCCTGGGATGACGTCCGCAGCTTCTGAATCGCGTCGATTGGCGATGCTGGCGTTTTACGAGGCGAACCTCTACCTCTCGAGGTACCTTGGTGGATCGCAGGAAGATGGCACGGTCTCGACAACTCGAGTCAACGGTGTTCTCTTCGACGGCATCCTCAAGACGTGAGGCTGGTCGCTCACCTTTCTTCTCAGCCTCGCTGACTTCTCCTTTCGTCCGCAGGGGACACTTCCAGGTCGCGTCAACCTCTGGTGATCGCTTCACCGTCACTCAAGGCCAGATGCTCGTCCTCTCGCGGAGGATCAAGAACGACGAGCGAGATGCCCTCCTCGCACGAGGGTTCGAGTTTGCGGAGCCTGGAGCGGTGGCGAGGATTACGGCGACTGCGCTGGCGGTGCCGTCGGCTCGCGTTTTCGACTTCTTCCGCGACGTCTACCGCTTTACGCGGTTCGGTGTCGCTCAGCGTTTGGATCGAGGACGCTTGTATGGAGGGCTTCTCATTCTGCAGGTGCGTTCTCTTCGCTCTCTCGGTTTCCGTGACTGTTGTTCACCCTATGGATCACGCAGGCCGTACCTGGCGAAGGACTTCAAGTCGTCGTCGACGAGCGACAGCACCACTCGCTCCCCATGGCCGAGCTCGCCAACCTCGTCAACGACACGACCGACCTTCGCGCGTCCTTAGGCCCCAAGTTCCTCCCCTTCGCCACTCTCTCCTCCGTCGCCCGTGCAATGCGAGAACTCGGCGGTCTCAGCCTCCTCGACCTCATCCACGCCGAATCCGACACGTTCACCCACCCTCGCCCCACCTCCGACCTCTCCGAAACCCGCACCTTCCTCATCCAACTCCTCCTTCCCTTCCTCGACAACCTCCTTTCGCACGAATGCGTCGAGTACCTCCTTCCCCGCCTCATCATCTCCGCGACTCTCATTCCCCTCACGCAACGCGGACTCCCTAACGTCCTCGAGGACGGAAGGCTCAAGGACTCGTACGGGGTCTTCCTCAAAGCCGTCATTCCCTCGTCCATCGAACTCCCAGGCGACGCGCTCAACTTCATTCCCTTCGCCCTCTTTCAGGCGCAAGCAGAGTGCGTCGCTCAGCATTCGTTGGGACGAAAACCCATCGGAGGGATCCTTGACGCAGCTCGCTCGCCAACTATGGATTCTTCCTTCGCACTCCTCGAACTCGCGCCATTCGACCCGAGCTCGACGCAGGAGGAGCTCCCGAGCGAGGAACGGCTGGATCCGGTTCGGAGGAGCGAGGTTGCGAAGGAAGAGGGGGATAGGACGACGCACTCGCCTCCGCCAGCTGAGATCCCGCACTATGATCCGAGGTGGGTTGTGGAGCTTATTAGGAAGAGTATCGTGCCGGCGGGGAACTGGGGAGAACTGCCGGAGTCGAGGGGGGCGAGGAGGAGGAGTGCCTTGTAGAGTTCGTTTCTTGTTGAGTTAGATTAGCGGGTGTGCTGGGATATTTATTGGGTCGTCGTTGTCTTCCAGAAGAGCAGAGGAGGCGCAAACGAACTGCGAGAGACCTCCCTGAGACGACCGCGGAGAGAGGACGTGTAGGCGCGGGCGCACCTCCTGCCCCTCTCCCTCCCGCCAACGCGTCGTGAATGCAAGCTCGCCTTTCCAGATCTATCACCTCTCCACTCCGACGGCTCTCTCTCCCCCACCCTCGCACCCTCTCGACCATGAACTCAATCCCCTCAGCACCCCGCGTTGTCGGCTCCTCCTTCCGCGTCGCGCTCATCCAGCTCGGCGGCGTGACCTCCGACAAGGCTGCCAACCTCGAGCGCGCGCGGGTAAAGATTGCAGAAGCGGCCAAGGGGGATGGAGGGAGGAGGATCGACATGGTCGTGTTGCCGGTGCGTGGTCCGCTTATCATTCTGGAGAGGCGCGCTGAGGCTGGTGCTCGCGCAGGAGGTTTTCAATAGCCCTTATGCGGCTGTGAGCTTCCCTCTGTACGCCGAATCGATCGGTTTCGACGCGGGGAAGGGAAGCTACGATATCGAGGCGAGTCAGTCGGAGAGCATCAAGATGCTCAGTGCGGCGGCGAAGGAGGCTGGCGTCTGGCTAGTCGGTGGTGCGTCTTTCCCAGCAGCTGTTGAATGGGCGGAGCTGACGACGTGCAGGATCTATCCCGGAACGCTCGCACGACGACAAGATCTATAACTCGTCTCCGACGTTCTCTCCGGACGGCGCGCTCAAGGCTCTGCATCGCAAGGTGCACCTGTTTGATATCGATGTCCCTGGAGGGATTAGGTTCAGGGAGAGCGATTCTCTTACGGGAGGGGACGAGGTTACGATTGTGGAGACGGGTGAGTCGCGCAGGTGGTGCACTTGACTGACGTGCTGTCCTGCTGTGCTTTCTACCAGACTTTGGCAAGATTGGCGTGGGTATCTGCTACGACGTTCGATTCCCTGAGCTCGCGATGATTGCTGCTCGACGAGGTACGTTCAACTGCGTTCCGAACTGCTGGCTGCTCACGCGCGTTCGCAGGCTGCGTTGCGATGATCTACCCTGGAGCCTTCAACACGACTACAGGACCTCTACACTGGGATCTACTCCAGCGCGCAAGGTAGGCCACTCGCATAAATTCCTCAGCGTCGCTCGCAAGCTGATTCCGCTCCCTTTCGCAAGGGCGATCGACAACCAATTCTACGTCGTGATGTGCTCTCCAGCTCGCGCGACGACTGGAGATGGATACAAGGCGTACGGATTCTCTGGCGTGACAGATCCCATGTGCGTGCTCTGCGAGCCTTCGCAGGCGACTTGAGCTTACGATGGATTTCGCGCGTAGGGGCCGGATTACGGCGCAGCTGGATGAGAAGCAGGGGATCGTCTTTGCTGACATTGGTGAGCTTGATTCCACTTGTGCGAGGACTCGTTCTGATCTCATACGCTGGTTAGACATGGACGAGATCAACAAGGCGCGCGGCGGAATTCCAGTGACTGTTCAACGCCGTTTTGACGTGTATCCCGATGTCTCCCAATGAAATTGTTCAATCTACTGTCATGTCAAGGAGAAGCGTCGAGAGATATTAATTGAGCTTTCGTCGTCGTCGTCGTCGCGCTGAGGGTCCGAGCTTTTTTCGCTGCGAGCAATTTTTGAGCCGAGTGTTTCTCCTGCTTCCTTCGAACACAGCACACGAGGGACGACTCGACCTCTCAGCCCAACAGCCCACCACTCTAGACAGCTCTACCACCCGCTCCAGCTCCGCCTGCCCCTCCCATCTCCCTCAGGAACGACCTGAAAAGCAAAGCCTGTCGCCGCACCAACCGACATGAGCGACGCCTTCTTCACCAACCCCCGACCGTTCACCAAGCGGAAGCGCGAGGACGCTCCCAGCGCGCGTAACGGCGTATCCTCTCCTCGGCGAGGTGGCTCAGATCGCGGAGGACGAGGAGGATCGCGAGGAGGAGCTCGCGGCAGCTCGAGTCGCGGTGCGCCGCGAGGAGGAGCTAGGGGTGGAGCGAGCAGAGGGAGGGGAGCTAGTAGGGGTGGGAAGGGTGGAGATGCACGGGAAGGGAAGGGGAAGCGGAGAGCGGATGAGGATGAGGAGCTCGATGAGGGAGATGGGATGAATGGGGGTGGTGGATTCGACTCGGATGATGGGGAGGGAGAGGAGGAGGAGGAGCTCGAGATCAGCTCGGAGGAGGACGACGAGAACGAGACGCCTGCGCAGAAGAGGCTAAGGCTCTCGCAGATGTACCTCCAAACGCTGGTGAAGGACACGAGTCGAGGTGAGCGGAGCTGCTGCGTTTTCGTCTGGAGGCGGCTGCTAACGGACTGGCTTGGATTGCAGAGGACGCTGGCTTTGATGCTGCAGACCTTGATCGTGATCTCATCGCAGAGCGGCTGCAACAGGACGTTGTGAGTCTCCTGCTCCCTTCTCGCCCGACTCATTCGCTCACGTCTCTTCTCCCAGCTCGAACACACCGGCAAGCTCCATCTCAACGTCGCAGACTCTGTAGGCCTACCTCTCGTACTCTCGCAAAGCCGGTCTCACCTCTTCGTCGCAGCTCCTCCTCCCCATCCCTTCTTCCAGCATCCACCACACCCCTTCCAACGGCCACCGCGGTCCCGTCACCGCCGCCGTCGCCTCTGAAGACGGCCACTGGCTCTACACCTCGAGCAAAGACGGCTCCATCGTCAAGTGGGACCTCCGCAGCGTCCTCACCGCCCCTTCCTCCTCCTCCGCCCCCTCGACCCTCTCCACACGCATCGCCAAGGCTGTCTACTTCCCCAAGAAGCCTTCCGAGTCGGCAAAGCGGAATCCAGAGATTGCGAAGAAGGTGGAGGAGGGCAAGGGCAAGGGCAAGTCGAAGGCCGAGGAGGTGGGAGGGCACACGAACGAGGTGCTGGGACTTGCGGTCAGCTTCGATGGGAAGGTGCTCGCGAGTGCTGGGAAGGACAAGGTTATCGGTGTGTGGGATGTTGAGGGCGAGGGGGGAAAGTGGCTCCGAGGACTGGGAGGACACAAGGACAAAGTTGCCGTACGTTCTCTCTTTCTCTGCGCTGCGAAGGGAAGCTCACGAATCCTCTCTGCAGTCCATCGCATTCCGCCAAGGCACTCTCCAACTTTATTCCTCCTCCTTCGACCGCACGATCAAGCTCTTCGACCTCTCGACCCTCTCCTACATCGAAACCCTCTTCGGTCATCAAGACTGCATCCAGCACGTCTCCGCCCTCCGCGCCGAAGTTGCCGTCAGTGCCGGTGGTCGCGACAAGACGATCCGGTTCTGGAAAGTGGCAGAGGAGAGCCAGCTCGTCTTCCGTGGTGGAGTCGCGAGCAGGATTAGGAACGTCTTGGATGGTGCGATGGAGGATGATGGAGTTGTGGAGGAGGAGCAGACGGGAAAGCGAAAGCGGGGACCGAGGGGAGAGTTCAAGTACGTCGAGGGAAGCGTCGATTGCGTCGCCATGGTCGACGATACGACCTTCCTGAGTCCTGGAGTACAGCGGGTGCGTTCTCGTTTCGCTTCCGCGCGCCACTCGTTCGCTGATGACTTGCTCGCCAGGTCAATCTGCCTGTGGACGATTACCAAGAAGAAGCCCATTTCGACCGTTCAGCTCGCACATGGCGTGAACGAGTACGCCTCCGAGACGGAGGGCATCATTCCTACTGCCCGCTGGATCACCGCTCTCGCCTGCCTCAGCTACGGCGACACTTTCGCTTCCGGTACGTCTCTTGTTGGCCTGCACCGTGGTTCCTCGGCTCATCTATTCTCTCAGGCTCATGGGACGGCGTGATTCGCCTCTGGAAGATCGACGAGCGCGTCCGCTCCTTCTCCCCCCTCACGACCATCTCCGCCCTCGGCTACATCAACTCCCTCCAGCTCATCTCCCCCTCCCTCCGTTCCGCCGAACCTCAATCCCAGCGCGATGGCGCCGCACAAGCCGTGACCAAGAGTCTGGTCGTCGTAGCGGCTGTCGGCAAGGAGCCGAGGTTGGGGAGGTGGATGAGGATCAAGGAGGGAAAGGAGGGAGCAATTGTGGCGGTTATTCCGCTTGGAGCGGAGGGGAGGAAGGCGGGAGAGGAGGAGGAGAGGAGGTTGACCGAGTTGTGAATGGAATTGCAGGAATCATCCACGGATCTTGCGCGCGTTCTATCCAAGGGCTTCACCATCGCCTGAACTCGAAGTCGATCCCTCGCGAACGACAGGCTATGTCCATCCGGACTGATTCTGCGCGGTACGGGCTCACGACGACGACTTGTTCGAGCTCCACCGGACGGTCGCTAGATTCGAGGATGCCGAGGAGCTGAACGAGCTCGGGCAGCCACCTCCCTCGAATCTCGAGGCAGCGAATCGTGGGAGGAAGGAGGAGGGGTTCGAGGAAGGTTGTGGGTGAGCGGTCGATATCGAATCCCACTGTGAATGCGTCGTCAGATGGGCGCTGCGACGCGAGAGCGAGGCGACTCACGGGTAAAGTCGAGTAGGTGGGAGCAGGCGGCGAGGATCTTGTTGGCGTTGCAAGGGTAGACAGACAGCCGTACGAGTTGCCCTGCGTCCATTCCAAAGCCATTCTCGACGAGCTTTAGACGTTCGAGGTTCGCAAGATGCGGCGAGAGGACTTCGACGACTTGCTCTTCCGCTGTCCTCGGGTCCATCGTGACATTGGTGAGCTCCAGCTCGCGTAAGGTCCCGTTCGTCGCGCCGATGATCCAGGAGAGCTCCTCGGGGTTGAAGACGACTTGGTGGAGGGATAGGGAGCGAAGGGAGTAGGTCGGCGTGGCGAGGAGGGCCTGAGAGACGGTGTGGCGAGTCGAAATCCTTGGGCCGACGAGGGTAATCTCCTCCAGCGTCGTCCACGCCTGCAGGATCTCATGGACCTGGAACGTCGACATCCCCGGACCAAAGCCATAGCTGAACTTGACGACGCCTCGCCGCTCCCGCAGGTGTTGCTGAAGCTCTGGCGACCCCTCCTCGTGCATAAACAGGTTCCGGCTCAACGCAATCGCTCTGGGGGTGACGAGTCGGAGGATGGCGAGGAGGGGCCACGGTGGGCCGCGATCGGGGGAGGAGCTGGCGTCGACCGCTTGGACGAGAGAGGCGAGATCGGTGTGGCTCGAGAGGGTTCTGGAGAGGAGAGTGGCGCGGCCGGCGTTGCGGATGAGCGTCTCCTTATACAGGAGCTGCTGGGCTGGGAGGAGGAAGTACGGGTGAACCTGCACCGGTGATAAGCTCCTCATGACGAGGCAAGGACAAGGGGAGAGGACGCACCAGCGCGAACGAGCACAGGTCTCCCTGCCGCTCCCTGCGGTTGTACGCGTTCAGCTCCCAGCCGACGAACTCGAAGATGTCGCGAATGAGCTGCGAGCAGGAGAGCGCGTCAACGCCGAGGGCGCTGAGATACGAGCGGGGTCGAGGAGCTCACCTCGACTGGGAGATCAAGGAACTTGGCCATAATGGGTGCTGTGTGAGGTACGACGGTAGGAGAGGAAGAAGGGAGAGATTCCGGGCGAGAAACGGCTCCCTCACCAAGCTCAGGCTGCCTCGACCTAGGTTCCGATTTCGCTGCTTCCTTCCTTCCTTTCTCAGAACGGGATCAACAAACACGTTTTGCAAAGACAAAGGGTAAACAATCACTGCGTGCAGCTCTCAAAGCCAGCTCCCTCCTCGGAGCTCTCCCTCTCACTTCCCACGACGACTCAGAGAAGCCGCGTAACGATCCCAAGCGCCTTCGTCCTTCCCTCGCGGAACAGGACTGTGAGGAACAAGGCATCGTCAGCATTCGTTGCGACTGGAATAAACGAGGACGACGCACAGCGATCCCCGACCTTGACGTGCTCCGCGTGCTTGATGAAGCGGAACTGGCACGTCGCCCTGTCTCCAGTGCGGATGCAAGGCTTCTCGACGATGGCTTCGATCTGGACGCTGTGAAGACGTCAGCTTCGCTCTGGCGAGGTGAGGAACTGCGATCTTACGTCTGGCGAACACTTCCTACGTGCAGCATCGCTTGGTAGTTCACTCCGATGGTGGTGTTGTGATACAAAATGAGCGTCTAAAAAGCGCGGTAAATACCTGCGCGAGAGAGCGATAGAGCGAAGCGACGCACCTCTCCCTCGAATCGCCGAACTGCGACGGGCGGAACCTCAGTCTTCTCAATCACGACCATCCCTTGGTCATGCGAAACCGTCAGCGCCAGCACAAGTAATAGTACACGCCATCGAAATCGCACCTTTCCTGACTGCAGCGCGCTTAATCCTCTTGAGTGCGAACGAGACCGACTGGCCAGCTTCAGCGTGCTGGACGTTGACGCGCTTGCGCTGAATGGACTTGATCGATGTCGGCGCGAATGCACCAAGTGAGTCGGGTCCCAGAAGAACTGTATCTCCCACCGAGACAGAGCTGCGAAGCGATTCGTCAGTCGATAATTCGGAAGAGTCGCAAATTAGGACGACGTACCCGGAGAGGATGACGCCCGAGACGACGGTGCCTGCACGTATGCATTAAGTTAGATGCACGATAGTACGAACGGTAAGACGAACCGACGAAGGGGACGGAGAACACGTCCGAGATGGAGAGCTCAAAGTCGTCGTCGACGGGGTAGCTCCCCTCGGCTCCTCCGGTTGGAACGACGTTGAGGAAGGTCTTGAGCAGTGGTAGCGACTCGCCCGAGACATTTGAGACCAGGAAGATGGGGCAAGCTCTGTGGGGGTACCTTCGTCAGCGAGATCTCGAAGCCGGGCTGCGGGGGAGAGACGTACTTGGCTGCGACGAATCCAGTGGCGAGTTCGCAAGCGGTTCCGATATCCTTGACAAATACAGGCTGTTTCCTGCAGCCGGGAGACTTCAGGACTTTGACCTGGAATGGAGGAACTCAGCGAAGACGTGCGAGGCGCGAGGTGGAGAGGACGAACGAGCTGCTTGAGAGTCTGCTCGAGCACGTTCGGTGGGGTCATGTCAATCTGCGTGGGGTTTAGCAGGAGCACTCCGGAGAATAGCAGAGGACATACCTTGGTGACGACGCAGACGACGGGAACGGAGAGAGCAAGCGCGACCGAGAGATGCTCTGTGCGTCTGTATTAGCGAACGCTTCTGGAGAAATATAGAAACGCACCTTTCGACATGCCTATCAGGCCAGCGTTGGCTCCGACGATGAGCAGCACGAAGTTGGGGCTTGTAGCTGTTCGAAATCAGGTTGAGTCAGCTGCATTGCCCGAAGCTGCCTCCTCCAGAAGCTGAAGACGAAGCAGCTCACCTGTTAGGCCAAACAACGTGGTCTTGAGATAACGTTCGTGTCCCGCGAGATCCGCAAAGCTGACGACCTTGGAAGCCCTCGCCGAAATCTCCTCCCAGCTTAGCTGCTGCTTCCGAGGCACCGATCCCTGCGGTGGTACATCGGCATCACCATCGAGCTTCTCCGCGAGTACAGCGTGAGCGCCTTCGGGGAGGACTTCGAGGCCGGCGGGTGTGAAGCCCATGAGCTCCATTCCGACCGAGGAAGTGCGACCGCTCTCGATCTCGTGCTTGTGGCGGAAAAGGCTGACGCGAGCTCGACCGCGACCATCGTCCAGACGACCCTTGGTGAGGACTGTAGCAGGAAATCATTAGCTTCCGTACGACGAGGGGCACTGCGAGCGCGAGCTCACCGCCGAGAAGGCTCGATTTGCCGGCATCCTTCACAGAGACTCGGTCAGCTCATTCTCTCCTCCTCCTACAAATAGCGCAAGGTACTCACGACGTTCCCAACCACTGCCACACGCGCCTCAACGATCTCCTGCGCCGACTGAGGGATTCGTCGCACGAGAAGTCGCAACGCCTTTCCTCTCCACCTCTCCACCACCGCCTCGTCGTTCCTACTACTCTCGCACTCCGTCAACCCCTTGACCTCCAGCACTCGTATTGTCCCCTCCTCGTCAAACGGGTTCCATAACACGCTGACCTCGGCTCGGATCTCAGCCCCGATGCTGCGGAGTGTGGAGACGAGCTGAGTGACTTTGGTGGCGGGGAGGAGAAAGTCGGCCAGAGCAGGAGTGGAGGGGGAGGGGGAGTCGAGGAGGGAGACGAGTGTCTTGTCGGAGAGGTTGTGTGAGCCTAGTTGGAGCTGGAGCTCGCCTTGGTGGAGCGCGATGGTGCGGGCGAGGAGGGAGGCGACGGCGCTAGAGCTGCTGGGCGTGGGGTTCAGTAATCGATCCTGTGGGGGTTGAGCAGTTCGTCAGTCCGGGCTGAGGTCGATTCGCAAGGAGGCGGCGCCGCACCTCGAGAGTGCGTCCATCGTCATCGTCTGCTGGGGCAAGAGAGAGCTCCTCGGCCGCGACGACGAGCTCGGGTACGGCGATGGAGTGGTGTGCTGCTTGTCGTGCTTTGGTGGCGAGGAGGACTCGTTCCTCGAGGGTCTCCTGGAAGGCGCGGAACGAAGGAGCGCCACCCTCTGCTGGGACGGCGGCGGTCACCTCCTTCTCGAAGCGCTTGTGGATCTTGGTAGACAGGCTGGGCGAGGTGGTGGGGTGGGTATTGATGGGCTGGAGTTGGGCTGGAGACTGGTCGCGGAAAGGGACTTGGGAGGGAGTGGCAGCGATGGATGTATGCAGTTGCAGTCGCCCCCGGCCTTCCCTCCTTGACTCTTTCGCTTTAATCCCTGATCTTGACTCGAGCATGCTGTTGCAATTGCCGTAGGGAGAGAGATCGAGTGTATCAAAGGTGAGCTGAAACGCGGTGAGCTGCTCAGAACTGGGAGGCGAGGTGTGCTGACTCGCCTTTCGCAACGACGCCGGTGGAAAGTCTGGGAATTTCGCTGAGCTGAGCTATGCCACAATGCTGGCAGGCACTGCTCAAAGTGCGACCCTGAAGTTCGGCACGAGACATAAGGGATGGGGGGAGAGCTTGCGATGAACCACCGCGATGTGATGTGCAGCGATTCGGTGCTGGTCTGGCGCCGAGAAGCGAGCAAAGAGATGAAGAGTGTGTGAGAGAGCCTGAGATTAGGTTAAACGTGAACAGCGAGTTGTTTTGTGCCCACACTGTTGGAGCGAGGAGGCAGCGAAGGGAGAAAAGCGGTGCGAAGGCCAGGTTTGAAGCCTCCTGTGTCGTTCCGCCACGAGCCAGCCTTACATAGTTGAAGCAGATGTGACCGTGCAGTAGACAGCACGCTGACAGTCGAGAGAGGAGCGTAGCCACTGAAGGAGAAAGAGGGACGAACGTGCGTTGAGCGGCGAGCAGTGTACTTCCCCGCGCGTCTCCTCGAACAGAACGCCTCTGTGTAGGGGAACGCGGGTGACTTGAAGCGAGCAGATCAAAGGTCCTCCAGCGCGGTGCCCTCCCCACAGGAGCAGAGTCCGGCGCTACGGTCCGGCGCGGTTGAACGCTGAACCCACACGATGTGTCCCTCTGTTGGGGCAGCAAGGCGCTCGAGCAGCACCTCTAGGCGAGTTCGTACGGCAGCGTTGACGGGTGGGAGAGGTCTTGCAAGGCCTTACAAAGATGGAAGAGGAGAGAACGATTTCGGTGCTGTCATCGACTCAACTTCGCCCCCTGCCCGCAGTTTGGCTCTCTTCCTCCCGCCACAACACCAAAAACAACGTGAGTCGAGATCCCGCCTGATCTGAAGCCAGCAGCTACGGCGTACAGGAGGAACCCACAGCTGACCTTGCCCTGTTCAACCCCACTCCGTAATCCCATCTCCCAACCCGGTCGGCCATCCCCAATCAGTTCTTCATCCCGTAAGTCCTTTCTCCCGCTTCTACCCAGGCCCCTCAGCCACCCCTACACTTCACACTCGACGCTCCAACGAAGTCCTAGCGCTAACTCCCACCTCACCCGCGTTTCAGAATCATGTCCTCCGTCCTCGACCAGCTCAAGCAATTCACCACCGTCGTCTCCGACTCTGGAGACTTCGAGTCCATCGCCGTCTACAAGCCCCAGGATGCTACCACCAACCCTTCCCTGATCCTCGCCGCCGTCAAGAAGCCCGAGTACGCCAAGGTCGTTGACGCCGCGGTTTCGTACGGCAAGGCCTCCGGAGGGTACGTTCCGGTCTCGCTGGGTCTCTGCCAGAGCGAGGGAGGGCAGATGAGGGAAAGGGCACAAGCTGACTTGGTTTCCGCCTGCGCAGAGACATCGAGAACCAGCTCGAGAACACCATTGACCGTCTGGTGAGTGCACGGCTAGCGGGAGCTCTCTCAGATCAGAGCTGATCTTCCCCCGCCTCTTTCCTTCACTGAACGTAGCTCGTCGAGTTCGGCAAGGAGATCCTCGCCATCGTTCCCGGACGCGTCTCGACCGAGGTCGACGCTTCCCTCTCCTTCAACAAGGAGGCCACCAAGGCCAAGGTGCGCTCGTCCCTCCCGTCGTCTTCACGACATCTTACTGACATTCGACGTATCGTACCAGGCCAAGAAGCTCATCGCCCTTTACGCCGACCTCGGAATCCCCAAGGACCGCATCCTCATCAAGATCGCCTCGACCTGGGAGGGAATCCAGGCCGCCCGCGAGCTCGAGCGCGACGACCAGATCCACTGCAACCTCACCCTCCTCTTCGGCTTTGCCCAGGCCGTCGCCTGCGCCGAGGCTGGCGTCACCCTCATCTCCCCCTTCGTCGGCCGTATCCTCGACTGGTACAAGGCCAAGAAGCCTGACGGCAAGTACGATGGCGCCGCCGACCCTGGAGTCGTGAGCGTGCAGAAGATCTACAACTACTACAAGATCCACGGCTACAACACGATCGTCATGGGAGCTTCTTTCCGCAACGTGCGTTCCTCCTTTTCTCTGCGCGTTTCGCAGGAGCTGACGGCCTTCCTCCGAGAACAGACTGGAGAGATCACCAACCTTGCCGGATGCGACTTCCTCACCATTGCCCCTGCTCTCCTCGAGCAGCTCTCCAAGACCAACGAGCCCCTCAAGCGCGTCCTCTCCCCCGAGCTCGGTTCGTCTCCTTCCTCCGCTCCCCACCAGCTCCACTGACACGTCTCTCGCAGCCCTTGCCTCCGGAGACCAGCCCAAGGTCACCTACGTCGACAACGAGCCCGACTTCCGCTGGGCTCTCCTCCAGGTTCATGTGCTCGTTCAGCGCACGGCGTACGTCATGCTGACCCTCTCCTTCTCCCACAGGACTCCATGGCTTTCGACAAGCTCCACGAGGGCATTAAGAAGGTACGCTCGCGCGCGCTGGTGGAGGGAATCGGAGCTGATGCGCTGTGCAGTTCGCTGAGGATGCCGACACCCTCAAGGAGCTCCTCCGCGCCAAGCTCTCGTGAATATAGAATGCCTTTGAGCTGGAGGTTCTTTAGTTTGTGCACAATACGAAAATCTGGTTCCCACGGAAACGTTCGTCGTTCGCAGCGGAAACGTTTCGCGGCGAGGGGGTTCGAGAGAGGAGATTGAGGCACAGCCTCTCGGGAGTACAAATGTCGCTTTCCATCAACAACCTCTCAAGCACTACTCAATCATCTTGGCCATCTTCTCCCACAACTTCCTCCTCAACTCGGGGTTCTCCTGCGTCCACTTGGGCGCACCAACGCTCTTCAGACTCTGGTTCGAGAACTCGAGTCCGAGCCCCCTGCTCTTCTTGTTCGCCGCCAAATAGACGGGAATCTCAGCGTATGTTTCGGGGAAGTTGCCGATCGTGCGAGCGAGGAGGGGGCCGAAGGTACGGGCGAGGAGAGGGATGGGCCAGATGAAGCCTTGGTTCGCGGCGGCCGAGGTGTGGACGAAGCCGGGGAAGACGTGGTGCGTGGTAAGGTTGGGAAAGGCCTCGGCGAATTGCTGTATCGGGAGAATGAGTGGAAGGAGGAAGAGAAGGGAAGGAAGGACGTACGGCGACGATGCCGTCCATGATGGCTGAATCGTTCCCTCCGCTCGCGAGCAGCCCAAACTTGCCCTTCTCCTTCGCATGAATGAGCTCAAGGTCGTCCAAATCAGGAGCCTTGCCATTCGGTCCCGCCGGCGCGCAGACGCTGACGATGCTCTCCTTGAGCGTCCCGGATTTGGCGAGGAGGTACGCGAGTCCGAATCGCGAGAGGCACTGGACAGCAAAGTGCGTTTCGTGGCCTTCGGGCGTGAGGGAGAACCGGCCGTTCGGAGGTCCTCCTGCGTGAAGCGTCAGCGCGTGTGGGGGTTGCGGAGGGGGAGGGGCGCACCTTGAGTTTGAACGAGGTAGTCGATTCCGCGCGCGCCCGTCTTCTCCTGCAGCTGAGCCGCAACGTCCTTGATCCCGCTCACGAGACTACAAGCTCCACCTCAGCTCCGTCATCCGTCGCTCGGTCAAGGGAGACGCTCACCTCAAATCGGCCTTGATAAACTCGTACGTCTTTCCCTCCCCTCCCGCACTCCTAAGCTGCTCCACTACCTTCTCCCCAAGCTCGGCGTTCCTCCCAATGATGTACACAGAAGCTCCAGCCTGCGCAAAGCGGAGAGAAGTAGCCGCTCCGATCCCCTGAGAACGAGGGGTCAGCTCGCGCATCGGGAGCGTGTGGGAGAGGACATACTTGAGTACCGCCTGCTACGGCAGCGATTTTGCCTGAGAGATCGAGACCGACGTTGCGAGAGCGGGCGAGAGACGACATTGAGAGAGGAAGGGTGGGGATCGGGGTGGGTCAAAGGGCTGATGGGAAGTGCGTGGGGTAGATGTGTAGCGTGTGGTGTGTGGGCTAGTGCTGGCGGTGCGTTTTGTTGAGGCGGTGGTCGCTGGGAGGCGGGAGAGAGAGAGAGGTGACGATCGCGGAGTCCGTAAATCGGTGTTGGGCCAGGCCCCAGGCCCTGAGCCAAATTCGTCGAGCTCTTCCTCCTTGCTGCTCTGCCTTGATCGATCGATCCTGTCGTTATTTAAATGGCTACGGCTTCCCAAAAAAGGAGAAGGGCTGACTCGACGTGTCTGAAATCCAGGCCGAGGAGCGTTAAACTCGCGGGAGGGCGTCGGTTTGAGCTCGCTGCGCTGCAAGGTGATGCGCCCTTGTCGGCTGGTGAAGATTCGAACGTATCTTACGACAGAACAAGCGAAGCCAAGCAGCCACGAGAGAGAGAGAGAAAGAAGACGGCGTTCTCCCAGCCCCTCTTCCTGGCCTGTACTTGACGTCTCTGTACCTACGTCTCTCTCCCTCTACCACTCCCCGCCTCTCCCCTCTTAGACTTCACCTAGGCATCCGTGCCTACTCAGCTCGACACCATCACACTCCAATAACCCCAGCTTCGACGATGGTGCGCCGACGCCTCTCGCTCAATCGCCATCCGAGCACCCAGCTTTTCCGCCGCCCTGCCTTCCTCAGCGTGTCCCTCTTCACCAGGATCGAAGGATGGTCTGGCAAGTCGATAGGGCTAAACAGATGCTGCTGGTCGGAGAGCTGACTTGTCGTCTGAACCAGCCCAACACCTTAACTTCTACCGGGTGAGGGGCGCATGGGAGTGCGATAGATTCCTTGGGAGCTGACACTCCTACGCCCTAGATCCATCTCACCTTCTTTACTATTGCGCCATTCATCCTCTCCGGAGTCTTCTACGCCGCCAACGGGTCGATCAAGCACGAATGGGTCGACTGCCTCTTCATGGTCACTAGCTCTCTATGTGTTGTTGGTACGCGCGCAGGATAGACGAGGGGACCAGAGGAGCTAACACAGACACTGCAGGACTCAATACGGTCGTACTGAGCGAGTTGACGATGTTTCAGCAAGTGATGCTCTTTGTGAGTTTCCGCTTTTTGCGTTTCCTTGAACCAGCTCATCAGGCGTACTCCATCAGTTCTGCATGACCATTGGCTCCACGAGCTTCGTATCCATACTCATTATCCTTGTTCGAAGGTAATCAGAGCATTGAGGCAGCACGTTTTCAGCCGCTAACCACTCTCGTTCTCAGGCACTTCTTCCGTCTCAAGCTCGAGCACGAGGTCTCGCACTCTGCCGCAGCTCGACACCGCATGAACGCCATCGCTGCTGAAGAAGTTCGCTCTCTCCCTAAGTTGCCACCTCCTAGCCAAGCTAACTCACAGGCCGGCAAGCCAGCATATCGTTTCAACCCCTTACGTCGCGCCCCCGTCCAACGTCCTACCAACCCCTCCGTTCAATCCCCAACTCCTTTCGAACCCTCTACCGCTCTCTCGACCCCCGAAGGCACTCGCACTCCGCGTGAAGGCGACGGGGAGAAGAAGAAGAAGCCCAAGAAGAAGGGGGAGAAGCTGCGTGCGGACATGGTGCGGAGGGTGGACGTTCCGGTGCGGGTGAATGAGATGAATGTGGGAGGGTGGCTGAGAGAGGAGAAGGAGAAAAGCGAAGAGAAGGGGAGAGAGGCAGTCGCGGCGGCGCAGGAGAGCGGGTTGATCCATGCCGGGCAGCTCACGGCGGAACCGATTGACGATTGCGCTATCGACGATGCGGAGGAGGATGATAGGTCTTTCCCGATTCTTGCAGCGAAGGGCAAGGAGCAGGAAGTTGGGAAGACATCGTGAGTCGAGGCTACTTTCGTGGCGAAGGTGCGACGGCTGACATGCGGGACGGACAGGATTCAGATCGACGAATCGTCAAAACCGAATCGCCACCAGCGTGCTCGTGGGCGTAGCGATCCTTGGAGCGCAGGTCAGCGAGCTGGAGGTCCCGCGCTTCCTCGCACACAGACCATGGGTCAGTCGGCTCTCGCTCCCTGTCTCGAGTACCTCGCTAATCGCTTCTTTGCAGATCAACGCAACATGCCGCAAAGTCCAACCTCTCTCCACTTTCCGAGAGCGCCAACGACCGACCGCCGAGACGATCAGCCGGAAGAGCTTCGCCTTCGACGTATCCCAGCTCGTATCGGCGATCCAGGTGCGCTTCTCTCCCCTTCTCTCCTCTCCGACACGAACTCACTCAGTTGTGCAGACTTCCCCGGCCGTCGAATGTCGCACTCGACCATGCATTCGGGCAATCGCGACCCTTACAGCCGCACCTTTACGCGGACCGAGACGTTCAAGCCCGAAGCGATGACCACCGGCTTCGGAGGATTCCCCAATCGTTCGTCGCTCTTCGCCGTTCCCTCGAGCTGTCCTGACGCCACATTCTTGCAGCTCTCGTCGCCGCGGCGGGCTTCGCACGACGTCGTCTCACTGGAGTCGTTCCCCTCGAACACAGCAAGACGTTCCAGCGATCTACGACCCTCGCTTCGACCAAGACGGGGATCCCTTTGAACCGAAATGACCAGCGCACTAAGGCAGTCAGCTACATCACTTTCGACGCGACCGTCGGCCGCAACTCGCACTTTCGCGGGCTCACGAGCGCGCAGCAGGAGGAGCTAGGTGGAGTCGAGTACCGCGTGAGTCCTTTCGATTCTCGCAGGCGTGATGAGAGCTGACGACTGCCGCAGGCACTTACGGTGTTGTTGCGCGTCGTCGTCTCGTACTGGGCTTGCACACAGCTCATTGCCGTCCTCGCCATCGCGCCTTGGCTCACGCACTCGGGGACCTACCGAAGCTTGTTTGAGGATCCCGTCCTTGGCGTCAACCCTACCTGGTTCTCCTTCTTCCAGGCCGTCTCGGCGTACACGAACCTGGGAATGAGGTGCGTTGAAGTCTCGCCACGGTCGAAGTCGAGGAACCGGCTGATCCTTTCGCTGTCGCAGTCTCATCGACACGTCCATGGTACCGTTTCAGAGGGCTTACTGGTTGATCATCGTCATGTGCCTGCTTATCTTGGGAGGTAACACGGCGTTCCCGGTCTTGTGCGTGTTTTCGCTTCTCCCTCCTCATCCCGAAGCTGACTGCCCCCGCTCAGTCTTCGTCTACTGATGTAGGCCGCTTCCTCAGTGCAAGAAGCTTCGCTCGCTGACGTTCTCGCAGATGGACGCTCTCAAAGATCGTCCCGAAGCAGTCTCGCACGAAGGAGACTCTGCAGTTCCTCCTCGACCATCCCCGCCGCTGCTTCATCTACCTTTTCCCAAGCCACCAGACGTGGTTCCTCGTTTTCCTTCTCGTTGTCCTCAACTGCATCGATTGGGTCGCCTTCCTCGTCCTCGACATCGGTACCCCAGAGATCGAAGCGATCCCGGTTGGAACGGTGCGGTCGCCAGTCCTGGCCTCTGCGCGTTTTGCTGAAGCGAATCTCCTTCTCAGCGGATTATCGACGGCTTGTTCCAGTCGTTTGCTGTGCGAGCAGCGGGATTCGCCATCGTTGGACTGGCGAACCTGGCGCCGGCCGTTCAGCTCCTTTACTGCGTCATGATGTGAGTACCTCGCTCCGTCCGATGTCGTTCAAGCTGACGAGCTTCCGCAGGTACGTCGCCATCTACCCCATCGCCGTCTCGATTCGAAGCACAAACGTTTACGAGGAGAAGTCCATGGGTTCGTCTTCCTCGCTCTTGCACGCCGTTCCCTTTGCTGACGCCTCACTGTTCAGGCATCTTTGACGAGAACGAAAGCGAGGATGAAGATGAAGCGGAAGCGCGGTTCAACAAGCCGTCGGCGTCACCGACTCAGTACATCGCCTACCACGCTCGCAAGCAGCTCGCGTTCGACATGTGGTGGCTCGTGCTCGCTGTTTGGATTAGTAAGTGCACCAAGTCCTATGGCTCCCGTCTCAAGTTGCTGATTGCTCTGTTGACAGTTTGCATCATCGAGCGAGGGAACATCAACGACGAGCAGTCGCCTTCTATCACCAGTGCGTCGAGCCAGCTTTCCGTCGGTCGTCACGTACTTGGCTCACCCCTTCATCTCCTGTAGTCTTCTCCATCCTGTTTGAGATCTCCAGCGCGTACGGAACTGTCGGCCTCTCCCTCGGAACTACGACGGTGCGCCGTTCTGTCCCCTCCTCGTTCCTCAAACTAAGACGTCTTCGCAGAAAAACACCTCCCTCGCAGGCGCTCTCCGCCCCATGTCGCGCCTCGTTCTCATCGCCGTCATGATTCGAGGACGCCACCGTGGTCTACCCATCGCCATCGACCGCGCAGTCCTCCTACCTGGCGACCTCGTCAAAGTAGGCGACGACGCGGCGATGTCGTTCATCGACGAGGACGACGCCTCGATGTCGAGTCGCACGCGGGGCGCGCGCAGAACGGAGGGACTGTCGACGGTGGAACCGCAGACGGATCAGGAGCGCGTTCATACGCAGTCAATGTCGAATGGCTGGAGTTTACCAAGGGAGGCGGAGGGCCCGACGGCCGAGGGGTCGGTCGGTTCTTCTAAGGAGAGCTGATTTGTCGGAGAGTCTTGGGGGATAGTCACGTAGCATACCTAGTAATTGCATCAGTCGTTCTCGTATCAACAAAAACGGTCGAAGGCACGTTCGAGAGCGACCTCACGAAGACTGCGGAACGCGTTCCCCTCTTTCGATGTCACCACGTCGGCTCTTCCCTCCTCCTTTGCTCTCTTGGATCTCCACGACACTCCGCCTTCCCCTCCTTCAGCCCCAGCGCCCTCCTTAACCCCGCCATCCTTCGGACTCGCATGGCAGCTCCTCGCCCAGCAGCAGCAGCGGGTGGTGCGCCAGCCCCACCCGAGGCAGAGGGTTTCTTCGCCAACCCAACCGTGCGCACGATGGCCAAGTCCTTCGCCATCTTCATGGGAATACAGTTCCTCCTGGGACCCAACTCGCCCTTCAAGTCGGCGGTACCCACCTTCACTCCTCCTACCGACGGTTCTCCTGCAGTCTCAGCAACACCTGGCGAAGGAGCTACGCCTGCAGCTGGCGCTGTGATGAATGCTGCGTCGGCGTTAGAGGCGCCCAAGCTGAATCTCATATCGCTGTGGCCTGCCTCGACGCTGCTCGTTCGTGGTCCTCCCCTTCTCAAGGCGCCTGAAGCTGATGGGAGCTTCGCAGGACATCTCTGTTCGGCTTTCGATGGCGGAGGATGGAGTCGTCGACTTTGGGGACGAGAGCTTGCCGTCGGTAACTTGGGAGGGAGTGGATTACGCCAACGGCAAGTGGGGAGAGGAGTGGGATACGGAGTGGATTGTTCCCGTGGTTCGTTGGCTCGTAGCTTGGGGCTGAGGGAGGGAGCTGACGATGGGGTTCTGCAGGCGGTTCAGCACAACGCATCGCTCTGGGCCGACATCTTCGTCACCGAGGCTGGTGTCTCCCCCCAACCCCGCCTCCCCTTCGTACCAGCCCGACGACGTCCTCCACATTCGCAAGGCTCTCACGCGCTATGCACCGAAGCGCAGGATCCGCGAAGTTAAGAACCTCCTCGCTAAGGGAGACGGGACGACGCCTGTCGTTGAGGAGGAGCCGCTCGAGAAGAACGAGATCATGCCCATCATCTCCTACTACCACCCCAACGTCTCCGTCGAGATCGTCACGAACCCTGGAATCGTCGCCTACTCCGCCCTCCCTCCCAACATTGCCGAAAGTGCGCTCGGTGCAGACTGAGCCCAAGCGAACGTGAACTGACGCCCTCCTGCAGTTATTCGCATCGCGCACGACGGCGAGCGGACTGTGGAAGGCAACGGGCTTCATTTTCCCGTTACCTGGGTCAACGACTTTTGGCTGCTGAAGGAGCACCACATGCCGATCAACGAGACGACGACGTGAGTTCGCTCTCCTACTCGCTCTCGCTCTCGCTAACCTTTCTCCCCAGTCGCCTCCCTCTCCGCATCACCCTCAGCCCTACCTCGATGATGAAGTTCCAGATCTACGCGAGTCTCGAAGAGTCATTCAACAAGCAAGCGGCGTCGACTGGTGGATCTGGCAGCGAGTTTGACGAGGTCAAGAGGATGCTGACGGAGACGTAGGCACGATTCGTTAAGGACGGAGAGCGTTGCTGACTCGCTTGATTACCGCAGCAACCCGATCCTCCTCATCACGACCGTGCTCGTCTCGCTCCTCCACATGCTGTAGGCCCAAGCCCGGATGCGCGTTGGCCCCCCGCTGACTCGCCAGTGCAGCTTCGAAATGCTCGCTTTCACTAGCGATATCACGCATTGGCGCAACAAGAAGCAGCTTGTCGGCGTTTCGGTCCGCACTATCCTCACGAACTGCTTCGGTGAGCTGCCTCGCTCCATCGCATTCTGCTGTCGAAGCTGACGAACAACGCTCCTCGCCACCAGTCCAACTCGTAATCCTCCTCTACCTCCTCGACAACAACGAGAACACCTCGTGGATGATCCTAGGAGGGCAAGGAATGGGACTCGCCATCGAGGCGTGGAAGATCACCAAAGCCGTCGATATCAAGGTCGTTCCATCGCCCACGACGTGGTACCCGTACACGCTCGACATCAAGGACAAGCACGTTCTCAGCGAGGACGAGCTCAAGACGCAGCAGTACGACAAGCTTGCGTTCCGCTACGTCAGCTATGGAACGATCCCTTTGCTCGCTGGTTACACCATCTATTCGATGGTCTACAACGAGCACAGGAGCTGGTACTCGTTCGTCATCTGTGAGTCGGCTTTGCGACCCTTATCTCGTTCCTTCGCTGATGTTGCTCTCAGCGACTCTCACGTCCTTCGTCTAGTGCGTCTGCGACCACGGCTACTTCCTCGATGCGCCAACTAACTTGACTCTCGCAGCGCGTTTGGCTTCATCCAGCTGATCCCGGGCTTGATCATCAACTACAAGCTCAAGGTTCGCTCTCTCACGACCCTCTCGCGATGCGGTGCTGACTTCCGCTCTCCGCGCTCGCAGAGTGTCGCGCACTTGCCGATGAAGACGTTGAGTGCGTCGCTGGGTGCTAAACCGGCTGAACGACTGGAAGCTGACCTCATTTGTGTTCGCGTTCGCCTCGCAGCCTACAAGGTGAGCTTCCGAGCATTCTTCGACCTCTCGGAGCCGCGCTGATCTGTTCCCTCCGACACAGTTCTTCAACACCATCGTCGAGTACGCTCACCGCTCTACTCTTTCCAACTCGCGCTGACTCTCCCTCACAGCGACTTCTTCTCATTCGTCATCAAGATGCCCATCCTCCACCGACTCGCCTGCTTCCGAGGTCCGTCTCCCGCACACTCTCCCAAACCCTTGCTAACCCCCGATGGCAGACGACGTCGTCTTCCTCATCCTCCTGTACCAGATGTACATCTACAAAGTGGACCACACGCGCGTCAACGAATACGGCACGTCCTCCTCTCTCCAAGTCGCTCGCGGAACTGATTCTCGAGCAGGCCAGCAACTCACGGAGGAAGAAGCGGCGAGATTGCTCGCCGAGAGCGAGGGAAAGACGATCGAAGGAGGGGAGTCGAAGAAGGATATTTAATCGGGTTGGGGAATACAAGCTACGTTCCTGGTGAAGAGGGATCGGCGGAGCGGAGAGAGGTGACTTCGTCGCGGACCCACTGTGAGAGGGGTTAGTGAGGAAAAGGGGAGGGAGGTAGGGACGGACGGAGGGGATGAAGAGGTCTTCTTGGAGGGAGGCGAACGGGCAGGAACCGTATGTGGCGAGCTTGGCGGAGTTGAACCTGCGGGAGGGGGTGAGTTCGCTTTCGGAGCGATAGCGAGGAGGACTCACTTGAGCTCTTTTCGGAGGAAGAGTTCGTCGATCTCGAAATTCCCACTGCGTGCGAGAACGAGTATCAGCAAGGAGTGCGACTGTGAAAGGGAGGGAGAACGCACGAGTACGTCGAAGCCTGCTTGCTGAGCATCGCCAGCGCTGCATCCGCCATGATTGACGGATCCCTCGCTTTCTCCCTCCCCTCCTCACTCATAATGAGTCGTATCGCCTCGGTCGAAATGTACGTCAAAGGCCACAGCGCGTTGACGCCGACTTTGCCCTTCAACTCGCCTGCTCGTACATCAGCGAGGTTTTTTCGCAAAGGGAGAGGAACGAACCGGCGAGACCAAGCGTCGCGAGCGACATGCCGACTTTGGCGATGGCGTAGGCGGTTGCGGGCCCAAAGGCTTCGGGCGTGAGGTTGCCGAGGAGGGGAGGTGCGAAGGTGAGGATGTGAGGGTTACGGCCTGCGTCTGCTGAGCGGAGGAGGTGCGGGATCGCAAACTAGATTTATCGGAGGTTAGCGAGGGGAGGAACGGAAGCGGGAGGGAGGGACCTTGGAGACGAGGAAGGTGCCGCGAGCGTTGATGTTGTTCATCAAGTCGTACGTCTTGACGGAGGTCTTGGTCGAGTCGGTGAGCGAGATGGCGGAGGCGTTGTTGATAACTATGTCAATCCCGCCAAATTGCTCAGCAGTCTTCTCCATCGCCTTGTCGTTGGAGAGACAACTGATCAGCTCCCCGACCCATCTCTCGCGCTCCAGGCCTGGACGCACCTCCTCAATCTGTTCAGCATGCCGGATATCCACCACAAGCGGCAAAGCCTTTCCTCCTGCCTTCTCGATCTCTGCTGCAGCCGTGTAAATCGTCCCGGGTAGCTTGGGATGAGCCGTCGCGCTGCTCTTTACCCCGCATTAGCTTGCACCTGGTGTAGGAGCGGCGAGAAAGCGCACGTCTTGGCTGCGATCGTCACGTTGGCGCCTGCACGGGCTAGAGCCAGAGCGACGGCTAGTCCAATCCCTCGTGAGCCTCCGGACCTGTTAGAGAGTGGAAGTCAGCGCCGTTCGAGGGGGAGGTGTCGCCGAGGGAGGAGCGGGGCGAGAGGTGCTTCAGGCTCACACGAATACGGTTGGGTTCTTGGCTAGGAACGACATGGTCTCTGGGGTCAAGAGAGAGGAGAGTCGAGGAGGAGAAGAGTTGAAGCTCGCCGACAGCCGGGCGTCACCAAGTTATGGCCCAAGCTCAACTCTCGACGACGACGACGACGCTCTCCTTGTTCTACCTTCGCTCAGCCTTTGCTCACTAGAGAGAGGGCGAGGAGCAGCTCAGAATCCTCTCCTTGAGAAACTTGACGACCTTTAACGACTCACGACCGCGACGACTCGAATAGACCATCTCCTCCCCTCATTCCACCACAGCACACGACCCTCCCACTCCCTCTGCACCCTCCAACCAGTTCAGACCAACTCTCAACGTACGACGACCACTCGCACAACAGCTTCAACACCCAGGCGCGACCGCCATCCTCCTTCCGGCCCACCCCGCCCTAGCCCCTGTTCAAGCCCCCCCGTCACGTTCGATGAGCCACAACTCGAGCTGTCCAGTCCACACGACGGGCGCAGTAGATCCTACTCCTTTATTCAGTGTCGGAGATCTCAATTTTGCAGGTGAGCTCGCGGGGGGCAGGAGACTCGGTGGAGGGAAGCTAACGTTCTCGGGACTTGTTCCAGCGCACGATGTTGGCTGGATCATCTGCGGCATCTTCGCGTTTGTAGCGATTGGAGCTTCCCTATGGCTAATCCTCAAGCACCTCTCCTTCTTGTGAGTCCCCTCGTCCCGACCTCCTCTTCTGATCGCGCGCTGACCCTCCTCTGTCTCTCGAATCAGCTACTGCCCTGCTCAGCAAGTCCACATCGTCCGTATCCTTCTCATGGTCCCCATCTAGTAAGTCGCACGCTACGTGCAAGGAACCGAAACCTGACCATCTTCTGTACAGCGCGCTCGCCTCGTTCTGCGCGTATTTCTGGTACGAGTCCGCTCTCTACTTCCAGCTCGGTCGAGACTGCTACGAAGGTTCGTCCCGCGCCCCCACACGAACGAAGCTAACCACCTCACCAACAGCTTTCATCCTCCTCGCCTTCTTCAACCTCCTCCTCTCGTACCTCTCCTCCCCACCTCCCACCAAGGACAATCCCGTTCCAAAGCCCTACGAAACAGAGGAGGAGCGACAAGCGGCGTTGAGAGAAGTCTTTCGAGACCTCAAAATCGGTCGCTGGATGTGGCCGTTCGGCTGGGTGAAATGGAGGCCGGCGGGAGGAGGACCGGGGGAGGGGGAGGTACGTCGCTCGGTTCAAGGTGATGCTGGGGAGCTGACGGCGGACGCAGGCGTTCCTATGGCTCATGCGTATCGGTATCGGACAATACGTGATGTGAGTCTTCATGAAGACTTGGCCTGCGACGCGAAAACCTCGCTGACCGAACCCAGCATCCGTCCAATTTCGACTCTCGTGCGTTCTACTTCTCGTAACGCTTTGGAGGTATGCTGAACCCCCACCGAACTCTCAGGCTGCGGTTATCGGCGAAGCACTCGGCGTGTACTGCCTCACGTCCTGGTCGCCAGGATTCGTTCATCTCTACACTGCAATTCTCATATCCTTGTCGGTCACGGTAGCCATGTACTGCGTCGTACGTCTTCTTCTAATTCTGAAGGAGCGTTATCTCACCGATTTCTCGTCACAGATGCAGCTGTACATGCCGCTCACGAAGGAGCTCGCTCCGTATCGACCTGTCCTGAAGTTCCTCGCGGTGAAGGCCGTGATCTTCTTGATGTTCTGGCAGGTCAGTAAATCGTTTTAATCTCGCTGATCCTGCACTCACCCGCTCGCGCTCGCAGGAAGTGATGCTCGGGCTTCTCGAGACGTTCGGGGTGAGTTTCGAGCGAGCTTGCGATTGAACGCCACCGCTCACAATTCTCCTCCATTGCAGGTCATCGTAGATCGTCAGTACTGGTACGCTAGTCCTTCTATCACCCTTTCTCGATCTTGACCTCGTTCTCATCGCAGGACCGCCGGCCAGATCGTCATCGGAATCTCCTCGCTCCTCTCCTGCTTCGAAATGATGTGCTTCGGCACGTCTCCCACCCCATACCGCCTGTCACAACTAACACCATTTTTCCACAGCCTTTCTCCACATCCGCGCCTTCACATACCTCCCCTACCGCGCCCTCGCCAACCCCTTCCGCCCTCCCTCGTACTCTCCCACCGCCTCAACCTGCTCCTACCCCGACCCCATCCCTCGCACTTTCTCCGAATGGACCGCATGGGAACAGCGGAAAGCCAAGAGCCTCAAAGACCAGTCCCGCCTCGTCAAGCCTGCGTTCAAAGATGGCCGACCGACGACCAAGCCTGATGGAACGCCGCTCCTGCACCAGACTCGCAAGTGGCCAGCATTCTGGATCGTATTCAACATCCGCGATATCTTCATTGAGCTCGCGGACGAGATCAAGTTCATTTTTTCGAGAGACGCGAAGAAGAACGCCGGCGTCGTGGATGATCATTGATCATTTCGAGAGCGCGTTGGGGCGCAAGAGGGTCGAATTGGAGGACGAGGATTTCGAGGACGAGCGAGGGAGTTTGGAGAAGGATCTTGTGCGGCTGAGGGATCGGGAGGAGGGCGAGAAGATTGAACGAGGGAGGGTTGGCGCCGATGGTCGGTCGGTCCCGAGGTGGAAAGAGCCAATGGAGGGGGAATCGAGGAGGGGACAGGGTCAGCCGTTCTTGGAGGAGGAGGAGGAGGAGGCGGGGAGGTGGGAGAGGGAGAGGGATCCTAGGGGGGCGAAGGAGGATAGGGGAGGGTGGTGGGCTTCGCTGAGAGGTCGAGGAGGGAAGGAGGGTGGAGAGCGGGGGTTTTATCAGCTTGAGAGGGGGGAAGGGAATGCGGCGACGGTGTCGCAGGAACCTGCGAGGTTCGCACCGCGTTCGAGTCGGATGGCGACGGCGCCGCTGTCGACGATACCGCCTCAGCCCCAACTCCTTCAACCGCCACACTCTTTGCGTCAAGCAGAACCTCCCCGCCACTCCGTCCCCTCGCACTCCAATCCCTCTCGCCAATCGACGCCTTCTCGCTCTTCGCGCGAAGCTCCAACGCCACTCGACACGATCCCCACCCCCATCAACATCCCCCGCATGACCTCCTCCCCTCGGCCCATCTCCCTCCCTCCTCCTCATCGCCTGGATTTCGCCCACACCGCTTTCGACGACCCTCGTCCCTCCCTCTCCTCTCGCTCTCGAAGGCACTCAAACGATCCTACCCGCATCGTCGCTCCCTCCGACTATTCCTCCCCCTTCTCCGAACGAAGGAGCGCCGAGGTACCCCGTCATCCCGCTCTCGCTGGCGTCGCACCTCGTCCGCCTGCGCGTAGTACACAGGGAAGGTCGTATGAGCCGCTGGAGGATAGTCGGTTCACGGAGTTTCGTGCGCAGGATTCGAGGAGGCAGAGTGTGCAGGAGTGTGCTGGGAGGGTGGAGGGGTCGAAAGGACTGCCGAGGGGGGCGAGGGCGCCGGAAAGGGGGGGTGGGAGGGGCTTCGTTTTTGAGGAGTATTAGGTGCTCCGTTGTTGAGAGAGTTGGTCGTCTACACCTAATAATGGACTGGCTTGAGTACTCGACGATGCGCAGAGAGACTGAGTGAGAGAGATCTGAGCAGGGCGAGTTCGAAATACAACATCAACCGATCTAAGCAATCTCTACCTCGCTACGCGACCACCTTCACAGCTCCCTTCCCAACCCTCACCCGCTCCTCCGCCGCCTCCAACACCCCCGCATACTCCTCCACCATCCTCCACTTCGACCCTCCCTCAACCTCATCCACCGCTCCAAGAAGCGTCTTATCATCCACCTCCAACCCCGGATCCCCCGCTACGCACGCCAGGAGGCTCCACACGACGCTCAACGGCTTCAGTACCCCATCGAGGGCTTTTGAAATTTCCTCCGCCGACATTCCCCCTCGCCACATCTCGTACACCTCTCGCTGCCGTTTCGTCGGACTAGGATGTCCGGCCGCGCGAGGGGCGAGAGTCGCGTTAGGGTTGGCCGAAGAGGAGGGAGAAAAGGGGAGGACGAAGGGGGCTTTGGATCTGGAACCTAGCCAGGAGGAGGCGGTGCGGGGGTTGTGGGAGACGCAGGCGAGGAGGTCGAGCGTGGGCGGGGCGCGTTCTTGAAGGCTGCGTGGAGGGTTAGCTTTGGCTTTGCGAGGAGAAGGGGACGTACCAGAGGAAGACTTGGAGAGAGGAATAGACGTCGTTCGCAGCGTCTGAGAGAGCGTCAGCGGATGAGGAGAGGAGCGAAGGACGAAAGACTCACAGTACCGCTGCTCCTGATCGAGATCACGCTCCCAGTGTCCAGTCCGCACCGCACCTTTCTCGAGGTACTTGTCCAAGTAGCGTCCTACGAGCGTCTGCAATCCAACGAGGCCGACGGTAGTCCTGTTGACCCAAGCTTCCGCATCGACGGTTCGCGCGACGTTGTTGAGTTCGAGAAGACCGGCAGGAGCGTGTTGGAAGTCGCGTTTGAGCTTGTTGGCGTCACCTGTTTCGAGGTTGGTCAGTGTCTGGGGGAAGGAGGGGAGGAGGAGGGACGCACCTGCGATCTGGACGCCGAGCTTGATTCGGTTCGGATCCTCGATGAGCGTCTTGAGCGCGGGAGGAAAAGCTGCAAGCGGGTTTGAATAAGCGAAGAAAGCTGAGGAGCTACGACAGGAACCCACTTCGCATCTTCGCGATATGCACGAGCAAGATCGTCTTCTCGTCGCAGATCTGCGCCAGCGCAGTCTTGTTCTCCACTCCCCTCCTCCTCGATGGTTCCCACTCCAAATCGAACCCAAGCGGTCTGCGCCCACCCTCATCAGCACACAGCGCCCCCAACGAAACGCGGTACTCACCCCTCCATCGCCGCCAGCTCCCTCTCCACCTCGGCCGGATCCACCGTGTACACCAACCTCGGTTTCGCAGGCCACCGCTCATGCCTAAACGGCTCGTGCTTCCCCTTGAGATCCTTCTCCCTCGCCTCGTCCCGCTCCCTCTTGACCGCATTCTTGTACGCTCCCGAACCGAATTTGTACGTCTTCGACGACTTGTCGTGAGGAGGCTGAGGTTGAGAGGACTTGCGGGTGGGAGCGGAAGGGGCGGGTTGCGGGTTGCTGGTGAAGGAAGCGGGTTTGGTGAACCAGCTTCCTTTCGCGGGCAAAGGGACGGCGGCCTCGGTCGACGACTTCTTCGCAGGTGCGGTTTTGGTCGCGGTCGACTTGGCGGGGACTGCCTTCGCCTTCGCTTTTACCAGCGTCGGCTTCGAAAGGATCTCGACTTCGCTGTCGCTCCCTAACGATGCCTTCGTTCCTCCGCCGGAGATAACGACGACGTCGTCGTCGCTCTCAACCTCAATGACCTTCGCCTTCATCTTCGTCTTTGCCTTGAGCTTGGATTTCGGCTTCGCAGCTGCCGCGGGTTCGCGATCGACGAGTGCGGAGATGGTGTCGAGGAACGAGTTCTTGGAGGACGACGCGGCGGAGGTGGAAAAAGCGTGAAGTTGCGGTGCAGAAGAGAGGCGGAGTGGGGAAAGGGCGAAACTGGATGCGGAGGATTTGAATGGGGAGGAGGGGAGGGTGGGAGAGCGGAAGGAGGAGGAGGGGGAGGGGGAGAAGAGGTCGGGTTCGCAGGAGGCTGAAAGGGGTGAGGGAGGTCCGCGACGCGTGCGGAGAGTGACGTGGGGAGAGGAGGGAAGAGGGGAGCCGGTGGCGCTCTGGAAGTCGTCCTCGCTCATCTCCAAATCCTCGCCAAAGTCGATCCCGTCGAGTAGCGAATCAATCTCCATCTGCGTCAGCTGGACAGCCGGCTTCGTCTCGAGCGTTGAGCTTGTCGCGAAATTCCATTGACGAACTTGAGGCGAGCCAGCTTTCACGCCCATCTCGACGCGAGCGAAGCCCCACTCGTCCTGCGCGCCGAGCGATCCGACCTCCACCTCGTCCCAATCTGCTCCGCTCGTGTTCGATGCTCTCGGCGAAGGTGAAAGTCTTGGACTCCCAACGACGGCATACGAGCGACTGAGAGAGAATCGTGCCGTGCTGCCGCTGCTCCGTCGCGAGGGGGAGGGTGACGGGGGATCCCAGCGGTGAGAGAGAGGCCAGGAGTCGGCGGAGGTGGATCGGAGAGGTCTGGCGAGGTGTGGAGAGCCGAGGGTTGCTGTGTTGGTGCTCTTGTGCGAAGGGGAAGAGCGAGGGAGGGAGGGGAAGTAGGAGTGGAGGGTCGTGCTGCGTTGCGTTGTTAGCTCTGCGTTCCGGGAGAGGAGACTGAGGAGCTCACCCGTGTCCTGCTGCTGACTGAGAAGAGCTTGGCTGAGCTTCCCTCTTGCCCTCAATCCCTCCAGCCGCCTTGGTCGACGCCGTCGATGCGAAGACGATCGGGTCTCCCACCTGCCACTCAGCATGCTCCCCTCCTCCCTCCTTCCCGTCCGCCAGCCTCTCCCGCCCGTTCTCCGCTTCCTCCATCTCCATCGAAGTTCCCACCGAGGTGCTGGCGAATCGGATCGCGTCTCCTGCGCGCCATTCGTACGCGAAGCTCGTGGTTGATTGACGTAAGGGGGAGGACTGGCGCTTGCTCGGAGAGGCCGGAGGTGCGTAGACGGACCGTAGGGTGGGAAGGCGGACTGAACGCATCGGGGAAGTGGTTGGCTTGAGGTGGTTGGATTTCGGGGGAGAGAAGACGAGGGGCGACGAGATGCTGAAGCGAAGTGGGAAGGTGTCGCGATTCGAAGGGTGGCTGAGGGTGGTGCCGCTGGGCGAGTCGAACCTGTGTCTCCTCCTGAGTTAATAAAACGAGCTGCCTTGAGCTGGAGAGAAGAGGGGAGAGAGTCTGCGCGACCCAGGTTGCGTCTCCTCTTTTGTGGCCTGTGCCCGGGCGGGGCGTCCTCGGACAAAGGGGAACCGCCCTTGGTTCTCCTCAACCTCTCGAAGGAACTGCTCCTGACTCTAGAATGGCTCACGACCACCACGGCAGCCTAACTCACGGTCACTCTCACTCCGGCGGTGCAGACCACGCTCCTCACGACCTCGCACTGCCTGGAGGGGAGCCTACGCCGGCGGACTCAGAGTCTCACCACCAGGCCACCGTGGTCGCTACGTTCGACAGCTATCTGCGACAAGCTCTCAGTGCGAACCAGCGCCGAAGAGGAGACTTCTTCTCCCTCCCAGCGGCGCAGCAAGCTCTGCTTCCTGATTACGCGCAACTCCTCGCCGAAGTGCGCCATCCCCCATCGCTCGCACTACTTAGGACTGTAGCTGATAGTCTTTCGGAACCAGGTGGACACTCGCCTCATGATCACGAACCAATTCGTGGGGCAGATGGTCGAGCAGAACCCTTTTACGCCCTCCGAGGATGCCGCTCTGAGCGCACCTGCTCCGACTGAAGGTGATCACGAGGTGAGAGCGACCCTGATGATGGCGTTCTTACGAGCTGACGAACATATGAAGCGACTTCGCAGCACCCTTCGCCAGTTCGCTCGAGACTGGAGCGAGGCCGTACGTTCACCAAATCTCTAAGTGTTGCTGGCTGGTCGCTGAAGTATCCTCGCAGGGCAAGAAAGAGCGCGACGCTACCTATATCCCCATGCTTTCTTCCCTTCAAGCCCATTTCAAGGACCTTAACCCCGAAGAGACGTGCGCGCATCTCCTACATTCCGTCCCTGCGAGAGCTCACTCCCAATTGCAGCTCGAACGTGCAGGTCCTAGTGCCTGGTGCTGGACTCGGAAGGCTCGCTTGGGAGGTTGTTCAGCACGGTATCTTGCTTTCTTCGCGCGTCTCTGAATTCGGCTGACCTTCGCGCTGCGCAGGCTTCAGTTGCCAGGCGAACGAGTTCTCCCTATTCATGCTGATCGCCTCTTCATTCATCCTCAACCAGTAAGCCCATCTGCTCCCTCTTTAAGCGTCCAGCGCTGACTTCTTCGCCCGCAGCACGACTCAAAAGGACCAATTCGCGATCCATCCCTACCTCCACTCTTTCTCCAACGTTCGCTCAAGAGCCGACCTCCTCTCCCCAATTTTCGTCCCCGACGTCCTCCCCAGCAAAATCTCTATCAGCCCCGGCGACTTCTCGTTCGCAGCTGGAGACTTCCTCGAGGTTTATGGGTCCGACAAGGGTGAGCGAGACTCCTCGCTCCTCAGCAGGGCTCGCTAACCGCGCACTGCTAGATTACTGGGACGCAGTCTTGACGTGCTTCTTCATCGACACCGCTCGGAATATCGTCCATTACCTCGAAACCATCTACCGCATCCTCAAACCCGGCGGAGTGTGGATCAACTGCGGTACGTCCTGTTTCCTCCACTCTCGCGATCTATCCTCATGCTCAAACAGGACCAACGTTGTGGCATTTCGAGAACAGCTCCGACGGCTCGAGCTCGATCGAACTCACTCTCGAGGATGTCAAATCCCTCGCTCGCCGAATCGGTTTCATCATCCACGTGCGTCCTCCCTTCCCCTACTGCTACTCGGCTAAACTTTTTATGACAGGATGAGCGCGATATCCAAACTAGCTATACCTCCAACCCCGCCTCGCTTCTTCGGCACGAGTACACGGCGGCGTTTTGGACTGCGACCAAGGCTTGATGCCCTCGCAATAGAAACCACTTCCCCTAGTTCCCTGCTTGTCACAGTCTCTCCGAGCGCACAGCTTGGATCTCCAGCGGAGTCGATGGTGGCGCTCACGGCGACGGGCGCGGAAGAGCCGTCTGTGCGATCGCTCAGGTCGTGCTCGGCGAGAGGAAGCGAGAGAGGTACGACAGCGCAGCGGTTCAGGCGTGAGGATCTCAGCCAGGAATTGCTGTGAGGGGGGATCGAGAAAGTGAAGGGTTCGCTGGCCGAGACATACGCCGGTCGCAGGTTTGTCTCCAAAAGCTTCAGAAGAGACTACAGCAAGCGCACACACGATTTGCAAGAGATATACGGGGACTGGCTAATTTGCTTTCGGGTCACTGCGCCACGAGGGGTCCCTTGAGGACCATGAGAGACATGACCTCGTACAGGATGTCCGAGGCATACGCTGGTTTCAGGTTTGTTTTCAAAAGCTTCAGAAGAGACTACAGCAAGCGCACACACGATTTGCAAGAGATATACGGGGACTGGCTAATTTGCTTTCGGGTCACTGCGCCACGAGGGGTCCCTTGAGGACCATGAGAGACATGACCTCGTACAGGACGTCGGCGGCAGCGAGTACGGTGAGCTCAGCTTGCGAATCGTAAGGCGTGGCGACCTGGAGAGTACCGAATCAGCATCTCGCGCGACGGAATGCACCTTGCGAAGCTCACCTCGACGACGTCGGCACCAACGATGAGAAGTCCTTCGAGTCCTCGAATGATGGTGCGGAGCTCGCGAGTGGACCATCCACCTCCAAGTTCAGATCGTTAGGGATGTGAGCTGAGCGAGAGGGGAGAAGACGCACCAGTCTCGGGCGTTCCAGTCGCGGGAGCCGCTGAAGGATCAAGGACGTCGATGTCGATGGCTGTGGAGAGCAGCGGGTCAGCGAAGGCGCAAAAACTCTTGGAGAATCCACTCACATAGGTAGACTGGAGTATCGCCAACGGTCGCGCGAATCTTGTCGATAATGCCTTGGGTACCGACCGAATCAATCGCGCGAGCCTCCATGAGAGTGAATCCGCAGTCCTTGTCGCTGAGGACAAGTGCGTTAGTGGCTGTAGACGAGGTAAAAGAAAGGACGACGCACTTGTCGTAGTCCGAAGGGCCGGAGAGAGTGGTGCGAATTCCAGCATGGATGCTCGTGCCGTTCGCGACCAGTCCTTCTTGAGCAGCGTGGTAGACTGCCAGCTGGTGGTCAGCGATGTTGAGAGAGCGGAGAAGCAGAGAACGCTCACAGTAGGTGCCGTGGTTGATCGAGGCGACTTCAGAAGGCGAGCCACCAAAGACCGAGGGCTTCCCTGCGATGGAACGCCGAAATCAGCTCAGTCCTCGAGCGAGGCGTTTCGAACAGCTCACAGGTGTCCAGGTGCGAGTCAAAGTGAATCACTGGAGGACGCAGCATCAGAAACGCTGACCAGCGAGGGAGGAGGAGGAGCGAGGGCTCACCACTGATGGGGCCGTAGACCGAGTTGATCGAGCGCAGGATGGGAAGGACGACGGTGTGGTCTCCTCCGAGGGAAATAACGCGAGGATGAACGGCACCAGTCTTTCCGAGACCGACGACCTTGTTCATGCTGCCGTCGGCGTTCACCTCGTGAGCGACCGAGTGCGCGGGACGATGCATGAGCTCCTTGTGGCCAATCTCCATCTGCTTGATCGCGAACGCTGAATCGTAGGGCGTGACGGGACTGCGCGCGCGCTCGTTAGCTTTCTTTAAGAGGGAGCAAGGCCGAAGAAATGACTCACACGTCGCCGCAATCAACGAGCTTCGCCCATGAGCGAAAAGGGTTCACAGCGAGAGGCACATTGTACCCGCCGTACAGCGTCAAGCGACGAGATCCTTGACGGATTCCCTACGTGCGATGTAGATTAGCGATCATCCTCGGGCGGAGGGAGAAGGACTAACGGAGGGACCGAAGCGAGCTCCAGGGCGGTAAGAGGTTCCAGTGTCAAAGGGAAGCCTGCGAAGGAGCGTACTTTAGCGCCATCCTCTACCACCGCAAGTGACGTAAGCTCACCCTAGGAACGCAATGTCAAAGGTCTCGTTACTCTTGAAGCACGAGACGAAAGGCAAGTGAGCGAAGGTGCCAATCCCGCTAAAGATGGCGTCGGCCGTCGTTTCTCCGTCACCGGGAACGTCTCCGCGCATGTAAGATCCCTGCTCATGACCTCCAGCTCCTTCCTTGTAGAAAATCGGCCTGCGAGTGCGTGTCAGCGTTGTCACTCGCTTGCGAAGCGGAGGGGTGCACTTGGAGTACTGAGTCGGGAACTTGACGCTGCGCACTCGAGGTCAGCCGAATGCTCGTCAGTACTTGATGCGAGGACTTACTATCCCAACGGCATCTGCTCTCCGTGAGAGTGACCGACGTGGTCGTGCTCCTCGATGTGGTTGTGCTCGGCGTAGTAGGGAGAAGCGATTGCGAGGGCCGAAGACAGCAGAAGAAGGGGGATCGAGGTGATGGGCTTCATCCTGTCGAGCTCGGGGTGTCGTTGAGAAAGCAGAGAGGTAATCGGTCGAGCATCCTCGCCTGGGAGGAGAGCGTTACGTTGGTACGCTTGATTGCGGCTCGCTGGGCGTTATCGTGACCGCGCGAGGTCGAACAAAGTCCGCTTGAATCGTCTTAGAAGCAGCTTGGACTCGAGAGCAGTCAGAGCAGTACGTCGTGGTGTCAGCCCAGGAGCAGTCAGCACAGGAGGAGAACAGCCGAAGGCGGCCGAGATTCTTCAAGCTGGGCTTTAGCCGAATAGAAACTGTTGTAGTCAAAGAATTAGTTTTGTAGTGTGAGAGTTGTTTCTGTAATGACTTCGAACATCGCTCTCTTCCTCCTCAACCTTCTCCCCTCCAGCACGACCTCCAGGGATTCTTAAGCAGAAGCGCCTTACTCCTACGCCAACTCAGCAGTCACACTCGACCGCGCCCCTTCGCCGCTTCCCACCTCGCCCGATCTTGTACGGCATCGCACCTTTCCGATAAGAGCTTTGCGACCGCTGCTGACCCCGTGCCCTTATCCACCAGCCGTACCCGCCGTAATGCCTTTGGAAAAGGTGTCCGAGAAGGAGCGCAGCCGTAACGCCAAGGTCCGTCCTCCGCTCGCCCTCTCCAGAGACGCACGGGCTGACCCCACGCGCTCCTCCAACAGGCGCAGAAGGCTCACCGAGAGCGCAAGGCCGCCTACATCAAGAGCCTCGAGGAGCAGATCCAGGCCTACGAGAGCGAACGCGGCAGTCCATCTTCCTTCGACGATGGCGCTCTCCTCGTCAAGGTCGACTCGCTCGTCAAGGAGAACGCCGACTTGCGATGCACGATCGACTGCCTGTACGGGCAGATCGAAGCTCTCCAAGCATCAGCCACGGCGTCCCCTCCATCGCTACCCTCGCCGCCCGCCTCCACCTACGAATCCTACCAGGCCAGCCTCCGCACGAGTCCCTTTGACGACGACGTATCGGCGAGTGCATTCCTTTCTGCCCCTCTCCAGCTAGATCCTAGTACGCTTTATTTCCCACAGATGCCAACGCAGGACGCGAGCGCCTACTTCTACGGCCAGGACCCGACTGCAACTGCAAGCTCGTCGGCAATCTTGAGCAACGCCGTCTTCCAGCTCCCGCCTCTGCAGTCCTCCTCGTCGATCGAAGAACCGCACGCGACCGCGGAGATGCCCCTCGACTTTGATGTGCAACTCTCGGCAAGTCCCTTCGCACGCACGCCCGAAATGAGCTAGATCCTAGTTTGATCCACCCTCCTCCTTTCTTCCGTCTTCCCCTCTCCTGCAGCTTCTCAGTTCAGCTCCCACCCCTCCTCAACCGATATCACTCCCCACACCCCTCGCACCACCTCCTTTCCACCTCCACTTCAACTTCCAGTTCCCCGGCCTCTCGCAACCGCCCCTCACTTTCGACATGCCCTACAACCCCTCGGAACCCTCTACAACCCCTCGGAACCCTCGATGCGATCAAGCTCTTTCGCCCCCTCACTTTCGCCCACGTCGACGAATCAAGGAGCGCCGTTACCGGGAGGAGTGGACTGGTTGGCATCGTCGGAACTGGGGACGAATGGGGTTCGCTCGGGGCGGGGGATGAGCGAGCTGGGCGGCGTGGGTGGTGGGAGTGCTGCGGGCGTTGGTGCGTGGACTATGGCTGCGTTTTGACTCGTAGGGTCGCCCGTTTTTCTCTCCAACACCCCTCTTGTCCTTCGTCGCTGGCGTCGCGTTCTTTTTTTTTCGCAGCTGCAGTTGTGCTTACCGCTTCCTTGGCTAGCTGTGTTTATATAGATGTTTCGTTCGCAGCAGCAGCGGCTTAGGCACGAAGCGGCAAAGTGAGAGCGAGAGCGAGAGCGAGAGACGAGTCTGGGAGAATCTAATGCTTCTATACGCGCTAGCTACACAGTCACCAGCACAGCTGGCGATTCCTCTAGTCTTTCCTCCGCCTTCTCCACCTCCACCTCCCACCGAGTACACGCTACAAGAACGTACTGCCCAATCCCAGCGAGGAACAGGGCTGCGCACTGGCCGACCCACAGCCCAGCGAGGCCGAGACGAGTATTGAACGCGAGCCTGCGAAAGGGGGGTCAGCAAGCGTCCTGGATAAATCAAAGTGAGAAGACGTACCAGATTCCGAGGGGGAGAGCGAAGAGATAGTACGCGACGACGTTGACCGCAGCGCCGACGTGCTGCTTGCCCATTCCTCGCAGAACTCCGCCGCAACTGGAGAATGACGAGGTCAGCACAGTAACATCAACGTTTTGGCAGGAATAAGGAACCTCTGAGCCCATCCGTCCGCAATCTGGAACGCAGCAACGTAAGGCAGGACGTCCGCAACGAGCTGGACCACGTCCTCCTCGCTGCTGAAGAGGTAGCCGAACGACTCGCGCGTCGCCATGAGGACAACCAGAACTGCTCCCCCGAAGATTGTCGAAAGCGCGACGGAGGCATGAGAGGAGAGTCGGGCGTGAGAGGGGGATTGGGAGCCCAAGAGGTTGCCGATACGAGCTGAGGTCGCGACACCAATTCCGAAAGGGAGGGTGTTTAGGATCTGCAGGGATAAAGTGAGTATAAAATCTGAACGAAGGAATGAGGGAGGAACGGACTTGGTCGACGGTCATGATCACAGACTGAGCGGAGAGAGGAAGGTCGCCGAGTCGGCCTGCGGCGAGAGCGACGATTTCGAATGCCCACCTGAGAGTCCGCACAAAAGCGTGTCAGGGAAGAAGCGTAACACTCGTTGAGAACGCACCACTCCGTCCCGACGTGGAGGATTCCGGGGATCGCGAGCTTGAGGAAGGCTCCCCATCGCTCGAGGCAGCGACGATCCCATCCACCCCAGCACGCACTCCCGTCAACGTACTTGCAGTACACTTAAGACTGGCTCAGCTATTGAACTGGACAGTGAGGAGAGCAACTCACTGCATAAAAGAAAGAACGAGATCCAGTACGTGATGGAGGTGGCGACCGGAGCTCCGAGAAATCCCAGCCGAGTGTGGTAGATGAGGAGATAATTAAGGGCGACGTTGAAGGGGGAGGTGAAGAGGAGAACCAGTGTCGACGCGTGCATGATTCCTGGAGAATCATCAGCGAGGGGGAGAAGGAGCAGACGCCGGCGAGCTTACCTTGGACCTGGAGGAACTTCTTGACGCTCTCAAAGGCGATGTAGCCAGGAGCTCCAAAGCTCAGAATCCGTAGAAACGCCTGGCAGTTATCTGAAAGCTCCTGGGTCTGTCCTAGGGCCAGCAGGACCGGAGCGACGAACCACCACAGCAATGCGAAGGGGAGATATAGAAGACCGAGGCATAATAGGCAGCGTTGAAGTACGACGCCGACGTCCGTTCTCTTCGCCGACTTGCTGGTGTAGATGGCGGATGCGATGGTGTCCTGAACAGAGTCGTCAGCGCAAGGCAAGCGGCGGATCGGGAGCTGGACTTGCGACGGCGGTGGATCCACCCAACGCGACGCACCACGCCGTACACATCGCGAGCATGCTGAAGAAAGGTTCGATAAATACTCGAGGCCTCTAAGAAGAGTGACGGAGAACGTACTACGAGAATGCGGCGGCAGATAGCTGAGCTGGTCCGAGATGCCCGACGATGACCACTGACAGGGTTTGCTGCAGGGAGAGAGATCGTCAGCTCGTCCGTCTTACTTTATCGCACGCGCTTCAACCTACCAGTGAGTTCTGAAAGGCGTACGAGAGCGCCACGGGTGTGGATGTGCGGAAGAGAAAAAGGAGCTCGGTGGCAAATGAGATCGGTGGCTGTTGGGAGGAGCGGAGCAGAGGTGATCGCTCGTTGTGAGAGCGGAGCGTGGAACTCTTGTGTGGGCCCATTATCGGTGGTGGTATGCGTGGTGAGAGAGGAGCAAGACGAGGAAGAGAGCGGGAGTGAGTCGATGCCGGCACGTCGTTATCGCTGACTTTTGACGACTTGGCGGCGGCACGCTGCCGTTCAGGTGGAGTCAAGTGGCAGCACCAGATTAATCGAAGCTTTCTCTTTCATTGAGAGCACTGGGACGTCCTGGAGCGGAGAGAGGAAGCACAGGGCGTTGATAATCCCTGAATAAATAGATTGAAGCCTCCACACAGCAAGTTAATTTTCTTGAGCTCGCGGCGCGAGCTCCTCCTCCTCTCCTTCTGTGTGCTCTGCTCCTTTGCTGATCGTGCGCAGAATTTGGCGACAGGAATCGGGCGAGCTTCTCATTTGGGCGTATCAGCGATACCACCCTGCGCCACCACATGCCGTAATATCTCCGTCCAGAACGGGAGTGCTATCTTGTACACTCGTTCGAAAGCAGCCAGAAAAGTACGGAAGTAAGAAGCTACCTCAAGGCCCACGGGGCGTACCAGGTCGAGTAGCGAGATTTGAGGAATGAGCGACATTTCGCTTTGAAACGGTGTGGCGTTGGGCCTGCTACGGCAGAGAAATGGCGGAAGGTCTTTGAGCATGCGCTAAGATTTGTGCTGCGGCCACTGGAGCGAGGAAGACATTGGCTAAAGTCAGCGCCCACAGAGCGAGCGAGGGAGAGCGAGATTCGTATTTGAGGCTGTTGGCCTCAAGACTGGCATTGAGAACGTTTGTCACGTCGGAAACGACAGCAGAGTAGCTGAAAACCCTCACTACGCAGCCCGAGCTTGCCCAAACATCCAATCGACGCAAACTGGTGCAAAATCGGCTTCAGCTTCTTCGCAAGGAGGTTTGCAGAGCTTGCAAGTGATGTCGCTACAAGGCAAACAAGCCAGATTTCGTAAGATGGACCTGAAGAAAAAGCGTGGGCGAAGGAGAAAGGAGCAGCTAGGAGCACCACATTCTCGCCAGAGCAGCACCAACCAATCTCGCGGGCCTCCTCGTCAGGCCGCCTCCCTCCTCAGAAAAAGATGCGGGTTAACAATGGATATACAAGTAGGGGAATATCTAAGAACTAAGAACACCAAGACAGCACCAGGCCGCCTGCCAACCGCCCTCCCCTCGCTCATCTCCTCGCCCTCCGCTTCGCATTCCGACCTCCCGCACCCGCATCCTCCACCTCCCTCTCTACCGCATCCTCCACTTTAACGCCCTTCCTCTTCCGCTTCCCACGTCGTACCTCAGCCTCCTCCGCCTCCTCCAACCGCGCCTCCTCCTCTCGCTCCTCCTCCTTCACAGCGTCGCCTTCCTTCTCCTCCTCACCAGCTTTGTCCCCCATATCCTCCACGAAATCTTCGCTCGTAGAGCTCCTCGAACTACTGCTTCCTTCCGCGGCAACGAGCTCAGGCACGACGTGCTTCCCAGGCGCGTCCACGCGCGACGCACCTCCTTTACGCACGTCGAGATGGTCGCCGGGGGAGGAAAGGGTGGAGGGGACGAAAGGGACGAGGAAGGGGGCGAAAAGTCGCGTCGGGCGGAGGGGTTCGGTGGAGAGGGAGGGGGTGGGAGGTACGATTGGGAGGACGGGGGAGGAGCAGTCGATGGAGTGGGCGTCCTCCTCGCTTACTTCGTCGTAGCCGTACGCGTACATATTGAGAGATTCCTCCTCATCCTCCTCGCTGGGGTCGGCCTCCTCCAGTGCGTCTTGCGTGCGCGTCGCGTAGACTAGCTGCGCGTCTGCAAGAGCCCTCATACATTTCTCCTTGCTAAGGAGCTCCTTGAGGCACTCGTCGATAGCCAAGGGGTTGAGCTCCAGGAGAGCTAGGGAGCACTTCGTCCTGAGGCTCTCGCGGACAGCCGCCAAGTGCAGCTGAAAGGTGACCGTCGCGTCGGGAGTGGTTGCTGGCGAGGTCGGCTGGGTTCGAGGCGAGCTTCCAGAAGGCGAGGTGGGTTCTGAGGGAGCGGTGGCAGAGGTGGGGTGCTGCTGGGATTTTTGTGGGTCGCGGGCGGTGGACGAAGGAGGGGGAGTGAGGAGGGAGGACGCGACGAGGAGTCCTGCGTAGTAGGCCAGGGCGGAGGGGACAGGGAGAGCCTTGAATTGGGCCGATAGGTTTGCTGCGAGACTCGAGGCTTCTTCCATCTTGCAAGCGGCGAGAGGGGGCGTTGGGAGAAGAGGGACGCGACCAAAACTAGGGGGTGGAGTCCTCGACTCGTCTTTCGCGCTTCGCACGTCCACCTTTGCTCAAAGTCTTTACCAGCCAGTAGTTCCCCCTCAGTCTCTACTGCACCTCCCTAACGACAACCGACGCCTTGTCCGAACCCTTCGCAAACTTCTCCTCCGAGATCTCGTCGCTCACCACCGGCGCGTCCTCAACGATGTTGCTGATCGGTCCCTTGAACCAGTGACGCGCGCTGACGATCCAATAGAGCGTGGCTCCTCCGAGGATCGTTGCCAGCACGACGACGGCGTAGTTCATCTGCGAGTGATGGTCAGCGACTCGGGAGCGAGGACGCCGCTTGTGCGAAGGACTTACGCCTGCCGCGCTCGGAACTGCTTCTCCTGGGAAGAGGAGGATAAAGAGGATGAAGGTCTGTATGACTAGGGATGAGCGTTCGATTTGAAGGAGGAGGAAACCGACTCACAACCCATGCGACAGCGACCGCGCCGACGGGGATTCCAAACGATCCGAGAGAGAAAGGGCCCTGCGCGAAGAGCTAATGAGCAAGCTGGATTCCGAAGGGGCTGGAGCAAAAGTACGTACAGGCTTGAGTGCATTCCGACCCGAAGTGATGCGGAGTAGAATCGGGGCGGCGTACGAGACGTAAAGGGAGATGACTGCGACCGCAAACAACGCCAGTCCAGCTTGTTGGTTGAGCCCGAGGAGTCCCAAAAACGCTGCGCAGACCGCGACGAATACGACCGCGTAGATGGGCGTCTGGGTCCGCGGGCTGATTCGCTTCCACAGGCGAGAGCCAGGAATGGCACCGTCTCTTGCGAATGCGAAGACGACTCTACTAGCATCGGCTGTCTGGGCGGCGCAAGTTGCGAACTGGACGATAATGACGAAGCTGCGCGATGTATTTTAGCGGCCGGACGTCCGGGAGAGGCAAAAAAACGAACCTCCAGATCGCAAGCATGCCTCGCTTGCCCAAGACGTCGTAATAGACCTGCGAACCAAGAATCAGCGCAAGTTACTCGCTGGTGCCATAAATGGAGACTAACCTGAGCCATAGGCAGTGCGAGAGGTGTCTCAAGGAGAGCTCCGACGTCGAGAATCGCGAACGAAGTAGCGATGAGCATGGCGAAACCGAGAAGCCAGGTTGAGACGACGGCGACGACCATAGCGATGGGACCAACCACTGCAGGGTTTGGAACCTCCTCTGTGACGTGAGCTGCACTGTGCGAAGGGCAAGGTCAGTTTCGTGCTGCGCGAAAGCTCCGGTCAACCTACGCGTCCCAGCCAGTCAACGTCCACATTCTGCGTTCGAAATCGAGTCAGAAGGAATTCTGAGTGAGTTACGGAAAATTTGGACTCACGGTGCGGTGAACGCGAGAAGGAAAGACAGCCCACCGCTCCACGAGGATCCATTCTCGAACTTGGTGAAAGCTACCGCGGCGGAGACGTGCTCTTTAGGAAGCGCCGCGAAGCAAATGATCGTTGCGATTGTTGTGCCGAGGCTGCGAGCGAGTTAGCTTCACGCAAAGCTTTCCTGGAAATCGCAGGACTCACTTGATTACGACGTAAAGCATGTTGAGTCGAGCCATAACCCGAGTTGCGCAAGAGCAGAGGAAGACATCTAGAGAAGCCTGATAAGAATACATTCGAGATACCGCGCACGACAGCGAGCGACTCACGAGCACAAAGCAGAGCGAGGAAGATTCCGTATTGCTGAGCGAGCGAGTACTCGACCTCGAAATCGGACGCCACCGTCAGCTAGTCGAAGTCGCCTGCTTCAGCTTTGCTCTGCGAAACTGAGCGGAGACGCTGCGCTCACAGCGACACATATCATGGTAGCGCAAGCGTACTCGATCGAGCACACCAGGGCGATTTGGCCCGTCAAGTTCGCGTACCCTGTTGCAAGCATCAGCTAAAGTTCAGGGAGCACAGGAACTTGCGCGACGGACCAGTGATCCACGCTGCGTAAGGTCCCCATGCAGCTGGCGCCATCGCGTGAGCCCAGTAGTAGACCTGCGAGGGGAGATCAACCCGGGCTCGAATCTTCAGTTCAGCGGAAAGACTCACGCCACCGTTGGTGGGCATCGCTGCAATCGGAAAGGAGTCAGCGAGGCCGTAAGAAAGGATCTTGGGAACGCACCACTGCAAAGTTCGGCCAGCCCCAATGCGACGGTCAGGACGAAGAATCCAGGAATGAGCCTGCGTAGCTGAGAGTTAGCTGAGCTCAATCCCGTTGCGGATGTGTCTACTTGCCAGCCGAACACGATTCCGACGTGTCCCCCGCCCTGAAAAGCCAGATTCAGATCAGCGGTGGTTGCTAACCCTCCTGCGAAAGAGCTCACCACCAGACCAAAGGAGAGCGTCGAAGATACGCTCGCAGCGACTCCCATAATCGAGAAAGCGAAGGCTATCGTCGAGACCATGCTGAATTCCTGCGGCAGGACCGTCAAGAGTGGAGAAGGAGGCCGAGAAGTGTCCTCTTACTCTTCGAAACTCCTGGCGATACCCGAGCGCTGCAAGCGCTGCTTCATCCACCGATAGTTGGTGCTTTGATTCTGATTTCATCGTTGAGTTGTTGAGGCAGAAGAGGACGCTCGCAGACAGAATGGGGGAAAGAGCGATAGCAGAAAGCTGCGCGAGATAGTGCTCGATTGGACGCTTATCCTCCAAATGCCGTACCGCTCTTCGCCGCTGATTGGGCCGAGGGCGGAGAATCTGCGGCCGTTACGAGAGCGCGAGAGAGGACTCAAGCCCGTGAGTCATCTTTGTGATGGCCTGCGAGCGCCGAGCAGGAGTCTTTTGGGCGGTGCGTGAGGGCAGCGCTGCGACTGAGGACTGGCACGCTGTGGCGAGCAGAGAGGGAGCGCAGAGGTGTGGTCGGGGAAGGAACGAAGCCCAACCGCGAAACGCTGGTCGAACTTTTGTAGTCTTTTGATAATGCGGTAAGTAAATTCAAAGTCAGGAGTTACTTTGAGTTTCCGAGTTTCTCCCCCAAGTCCTTTCAAATCTCTCTTTTCTCTCCATTTCGAGGGTGTACGAAACATCTACATGAATACAAGCTAGCCAGAGGTAATCAGCAGAAGAATCTGCAGCTACAGAAAGGAGGGGAACGCGACGCCAGCGACGAAGGACAAGAGGGGTGTTGGAGAAAAAAACGGGCGACCCTACGAGTCAAAACGCAGCCATAGTCCACGCACCAACGCCCGCAGCACTCCCACCACCCACGCCGCCCAGCTCGCTCATCCCCCGCCCCGAGCGAACCCCATTCGTCCCCAGCTCCGACGATGCCAACCAGTCCACTCCTCCCGGTAACGGCGCTCCTTGATCCGTCGACGTGGGCGAAAGTGAGGGGGCGAAAGAGCTTGATCGCATCGAGGGTTCCGAGGGGTTGTACGGCATGTCGAAAGTGAGGGGCGGTTGCGAGAGGCCGGGGAACTGGAAGTTGAAGTGGAGGTGGAATGGTGGTGGTGTGTGGGGTGTGGTTATTGTTTTCGGTTGAGTTGGATTGGGAGCTGAAATGAGAGGCTGAAAGGGAGGGGGGTGCGTAAGAAAGGAGGAGGGTGGATCAAACTAGGATCTAGCTCATTTCGGGCGTGCGTGCGAAGGGACTTGCCGAGAGTTGCACATCAAAGTCCAGGGGCATCTCCGCGGTCGCGTGCGGTTCTTCGATCGACGAGGAGGACTGCAGAGGCGGGAGCTGGAAGACGGCGTTGCTCAAGA
>KZ627148.1:1144763-1278404 GCA_002917775.1 Glaciozyma antarctica PI12 | reverse complement strand
GGCTCCCGCGACTGGAACGCCCGAGACTGGTGCGTCTTCTCCCCTCTCGCTCCGCTCACATCCCTAACGATCTGAACTTGAAGGTGGATGGTCCACTCGCGAGCTCCGCACCATCATTCGAGGACTCGAAGGACTTCTCATCGTTGGTGCCGACGTCGTCGAGGTGAGCTTCGCAGGTTCATTTCCTTCCCCCGGGTTCTTGTTTCGTTATTTTCAGGTTCCCAACCCTTTACGTTTCCAAGCTTGGCTTAACCTTATTCCTTCCCCCCGACGTCCTGTACGAGGTCATGTCTCTCATGGTCCTCAAGGGACCCCTCGTGGCGCAGTGAACGTCGAGGGCGCCTCGACGACGCACTGGACGAGCCGACACGATACCTGCCAGTCCAATCCCAGCTTATCTCTCTCGCTGCCTCTGCCTTTTTTTTCGAATCCTGCTCTTGTGCAAGCGACCTTGCACACCTTCGCCAACGGAAAAAAAAAAGGAATCCGGAGCGCACGCCCTCGGAACTCGATCTCGCGCAAAAATGAAATTTTCTGCAACCGCTCTCGCTCGTGAGGTTCGTCCTTTGAGCTTTCGTCCTTGTTCTCTCCTGCTCCACCGCATCGCCAAAGCCAAGTCCCAGCAGCGGCGACAGCACCCGACTCGCTCCTGCTCCTCTTTCAAGCCGCGGTTCCGGCACCGGGAGCTCGAATCAACTCGGAATCGGAGTTCCCGCACCGCAGCCGCACCGTTTGCGGCCACGTCGACGGTTGCTCTCTCCCTCTCCTGCTCTCGCGCGCTGCTGCTTGCGCTGTCCTTTAGACGTGCTACCACCGGGGACCACTGCTCTGTGGCTACGCTCATTGTGAGCGCATACGTTCACCTCGAACGACCAAAGAGGACTTCAGGCACGCGTTCACGCTAGCTTGGCGTCATGCTCACACAAAAGCGTTCGTTCACTAGCGCCGTTTAGCTTTCCCGACTTCCCCCGTCTGCTCCTTGGCAGAGATTGGGAATCAGATACGATCAGTCGTGCGCTGCTTGAACACCAACCCATCACTCTCCGCCGTCGCCATGTCCGCCATCCCTTCCACGCCCAAGGAGTTCGACACGGAGAAGGGCTCCGTTGGCTCGTCGTCTGGCGATGCCGGAAGCGCCGTGGTCATCACCGACAAGAGTGAAGGAGTTCGGAAGATGGAGCTGCTGTCGTCGCGGATCAACATGAAGTACCTCCTCTTGCTCTACGGTGGATTCACCATCCTCGCCTATGTCATGTCCCTCGGTGCGTCTTCCTCCCTCCCCGTTGACCTCGCGCTAACTCCGCTCGACTAGATCAATATACCCAGGGTCGGCCCTTTTTTCTTTTCCTCCCTCCTCACCGCTGACGCCTGATCTCCTCGCAGGTACCTACCTCACCACGGCCACCTCCGTCTCGTTCAGCGCCCATTCGACGCTCGCCACGATCCGCACTATCAAGGCCGTCTTCCAAGCCGTTAGCCAGGTGCGCAAGCCTCCTCGATCGCGCCCACCGCGCAGTGCCTAGCTAACGTTTCGTCTCGCTCCTTCCTCCAGCCTCCCATCGCTAAAATTGCAGGTGCGTGTCGGTGTGCAGAGGGATTGCTTTGGCGCTGACCTCCGTTCGATTTTTTTTTTCGCTCCTCCAGACGTCGCAGGTCGTGTCGAAGCTTACGTTCTTTGCGTGTGCCTGTACGCCCTCGGTACGTTGCAACACCTTACCAGCGAGCACACCGAAGCTGACGACCGCTCGTAGGCTACATCATTGCTGCTTCCGCCAACTCCATCTACGCATACGCCGTCGGCAACTCGATCTACATTCTCGGCATCACTGGTGAGAACACTCCTCCTCTCGATCTCTTGCAACCACGCTGACGTACCTTTCACAGGTCTCTTCCTCCTCCAGAACATCATCATCTCCGATATCTCCAGTCTTCGCAACCGGCTGTTCTGGTCCATCTTCCCTAGTCTGCCCGGAGCGATCAACGTCTGGATCTCCGGAAATGTCGCCTCCGGAGTCCTCGCCACCAGGTGCGTACCTCTCCTCTTCTCTCGTGTTCCTGCGAAAGATCCTAACGCACTCTCCTCACAGCTCTTGGAGGTGGGGTCTCGGAATGTTCTGCATTCTCACTCCCGTCCTCGCCATCCCCATCATCGTCACGCTCGGCATTGGCATGCGCCCGAGCAAGAAGCCCGAGAAGGTCGAGGCGGCCGCTGAGGTGGCTCTCCACCGGACCAAGCGTTCGCTCAGGACGCGTGCGATCGAAGTCTTCTGGCAGCTTGACTTTGTCGGACTTGTTCTCCTCGTCGTGAGTCTCACTTTCGCTTTTCTGTTGCGAGCTGAAAGCTCACCGACGCATTTGCAGGCTGGATCTGGTCTCGTCCTTGTCACCATCACGATCGCGAACTCCACCGTCTCTCGCTGGAGTGATGGTGCGTTTTCTTCGACTCCTTCTCTCCGTCGTTTCACTGACTTCCTCCTCGCAGCTCACTGCATCGCCATGCTCGGTACATCCTACCTCCGCTCCGTCCCAAGCTTCCTCGCTGACGTCCCTCACACAGTCGTCGGAGGACTTTGCTGCATCGGCTTCGTCGCGTGGGAGCGTTACGGCGCTGTCCACCCCCTCATTCCTTTCAGGCTTCTCACCGACCGCACTGTCATCGCCGCGTTCGTGATCGCCGTCTTCCACCCCGTCGCTGGTCGCATCGCTGGGTACGTCTGGCTTCTCCGTCCTCGCTTTCGTCTCACTGACGTCGCTCTCGCTCCAGAGGCTACTTCTACACTTTCCGTGCGTCCTTCTGCCCTTCTCCGTGACTACTAGCTCTAACACGCTCGTTATCCCCCCTCAGTGGTCGTTGCGGGCAACCAGAGCGTCACCTCCGCCACGCGCATCAGCAACATCTCCGGCTTCGCTGGTACTCTCACCGCCGTCGCGGCCGGAGTCGTCGCTCGCTACACTCGTCGCCTCAAGCCCATCATCATCGGTGGCTTCCTCGTGCAGATTTTGGGTCTCGGTGCGTTCTGAACGTCCTTCTCATCGTCGCCATCGACTGACTTGAGCTCCCTTCTCCCGCGCAGGCCTCATGATCCGATACCGTCAGAGCAGCAACTCGCAAGTCGAGCTCGCTATGGTTCAGGTCGTTCGCGGTCTCGGAGCAGGATGCATTGGCTTCCCCGTCCAGGCTGCTATCCAGTCGGCCGCCAAGCACGAACGTGAGTCGCCTTCCCTCCCACTTCTCGTATCAAAGCTCATCGCCGGTCTTTCTTCCAGACACCGCTGCTATCACCGCCGGGTACGTCGAGTGCTCTTTCGGCCAGGACTTGACTAACGTTTCTCTCCTTCTCTCAGCTACCTCACGATCTACTACCTTTCTGGTGGAGTCGGCTCAGCAATCGGTGGAGGTACGCTTTCTTCCTCACCATCGTACCGAGCCTCGCTGACCTCCTTCCTCCTCAGGAATCTGGACCAACCTCGTTCCTCAGAGGCTCGACCAATACATGGGCAACTTGACCCTCTCCGCCTCGGCCTACAAGAACCCCATCGGCTTCATCAAGACGTACGCTCCCGGAACTGTCGAGCGTATCGCTCTTGCCCGAGCGCAGGACGAAGCGCAGGTGCGTACCTCCTCCTTCGCACCGGGGCTTTGCTGATTCGCTCGTCTCCAGCGCATCATCGTCATCGTCGCTGTCTGCATGGCTGTCGTTGGATTATTTGCGGCGTTCTTTATCGAGAACGTTAGGCTTCCTGATACTCAGTCCCGACCTGAGGTGGAGGCGAGGGATCTGAGGGTCTGAGGGGTTCGGGGCGCGAGTTTGATGACTGGAGTTTGTGAGGGAGCGAGGATTGAATAATATAGGTGACGCAGTAACGAAAACGAATGCACTTCTCAGCAATGGGACAAGAAGAAAGGGAACAGATGAAAGGGGCTTGCAATTGTGCAAGTCTACGCGCCAAACGTCTCCCTTTTCTTCTCGACTCTCAACTGGCCAGATGGTCAGCCCTCCCCAGAGGTCGCCCAACCGTCGTTCTACTCGCGCCAGCCGCCCACCCCCACCCCCAGCCGCCCCAGCCCCCGTCCCTCTCGTACAGAGCCGCAAACGCTCCCGCGCCGACCTCGCCGACCCAGAACCTGAGGACGACTACGACGAGGACGCTGCAGGGCCGTCTTCCAGCAAAGGAAAGAAGAAGCGTGGGAAGCGCGTGAAGAAGGAGGAGGAGATCAAGGACGAGGACGAACCTATGGCGGTCGAGGAGGATGGACCGCCTTCAGACGGCGACTGCACCAGCGCCACGCTCGACGCCGATGCGCCGCCTACTCAAGCCGAACCTGCTGAGGCAGTCGTATTGCCTCTGGATGAGCTCTCAGCAGGCGTGCGTTGCGTTGAAGGGGAAGGGCAAGGCGGTCAGACAGGAGGACGACGCGCCTCCTCCCAAGAAGCGAGGGACGATCTCCTCTGGCGCGAAGGCGGATGCGAGCAGGGCGGAGAAGGAGCTTGCTTTCAAGGACTCGGTACGTCTCCCCTTCGTCCAACTCACGGGGAGCTGTTGCTGACGTTCTCTCATTCCTCCTCCTTCTCCAGGTGATCCAAACTCAAGCCGCCCTGCTCGCCTCTCTCCGCTCCTCCATGGCATGCACAGTCTGTCTCGAAACCCTCGACAAGCCCTACTCTCTATCCTGCGGCCACATCTTGTGAGTCGAGCTCCTCATTCCAGCGCGGGCGCGATACTGACTCGAAACCTCCTACGCGTTCAGCTGCCGCAAATGCCTTCTCACCTGGTTCCACCGCGCCGACCCAGCAGCCGAGAACGCCCCAGCCGCTCTTTCCGACGACTCGGACGACAGCTCGAGCGATTCCGACGACGATATCGTCCTTGAACCGGTCGACGACATCATCGGCGGTCGCGGCAGCTCCCAGTCTGCGACCGACGGGAGCTCGGACTCGGATAGCAGCGAAGGAGGAGCGCCGGTTATGAGGGCTTCAATCGGAGGGAGGCAGGTCGAGGTGCGAGGGGCGGCGGGGACGACCGACGATGGCGTGTGGGAGAGCATGCAGCGCGCGTTCGTGGCAGGCGCGCCGACCTTGCTGGCGGGAGGGAGTGGGTTCGGGATCGGGAACGGGAACGCGGGAGCGTTGGTCCCGTCTCCGGGGCGGAGGGCGAGGAGGGTCGAGGGCTAGAATTGAGCCCAACACCGGCGAGCGAGGGATGGCCGCGTTGCGAGCGATGAGGTTGCGGCGGTTTGGTTGAGGCGAGTTTTCGGGATTGAGCGGCTCCGACCGATGCAGCCGGTCCAGCGACGACGGGGACCGCCCACACGACAAACGTGGAATCTACGGCCGCCGCCGCATCGACATCCACTCGCGCTCTTCGCCAGCGCTCTCCCGCCCTTCCCGTTCTCCCTCCCGCCGTCGCCTCCCCTTCCCCCTCCTTCTCCAGCGACTCGTCCGACTCAGTCATCGTCCTTCCAGCCGACCCCGCCGAGCCCGTCCCGCCTCCAGCAGCTCCCGCCCACACCCCTCCCATCGGCGCACACCGTCGCAACAACCTCGTCTGCCCTCAATGCCGCGCCGCCGTCGAGATCGCGCCTTTCCGCATCTTCGTCCTCTCCGAGATGGTCGCCCTCGTTCGCGCCGCCGAAGCCGCTGGCGAACTTGGAGGCCCAGGGTCCGTTGAGCCTGCGTCCACTGCGGGGCCTTCGACGGGTGTCCCTGCGGCGACGCTTCCAGGACTCGACGAGAGCGATTTCACGTGGGCGGGACTGTTTAGGGCTCCAGGGACGGAGACGGCGCGCGAGAGGAGGTCGAGGAACGCGGCTGTGATGAGGGATCACGACGATCGGGTGCGAAGGTGCTTCGACTGCAACTGGGAGATTGACGAAGTTTCAGGCCTATGCGAAGGATGGTGTGTTCATTTCTTATTCGAGCTGCGAGCGGTAAATAACGCAACGTACCACCGCAGCGGGCGAGAATGGGACCTTTCGTCAGCCTCGGCGGACGATGGAGAGAGCCTCGACGGCGCTGGCCCCACAGGAGGTGTCTTCAGCTTCGGCGGCGGCTTCCACTTTGGCGGCGCAGCTCTCACCGACTCGGATCGAAGCGGGGACGACGACGAGGACGATTCGGGACATGAAGGCTTCATCGTCGACGACGCCGAGGAGGACGGCCCGCTCACGGACGAGGAGAGCGCTGCGTCTTCTAACGCCTCTCCTCGTCGACGTCGGCGGGAACGTCGGAGCAGCTCGCAGGACCTCATCATCGAGGGCAGCAGCGACTCAGAAGAGGAGCTGTCACGTCGACGACAACGACGAGGAGCTGCCGTCGCTGGGCCGCCTCGACGACGGGCGGCTGTCGTGACCAGCAGCGACGACGGATCGTCATCTTCGGAGGAGGAGCAGCTGGGAGAGCAGATCGACGTACCGAGCGGGACGGATTCGTCGGCGTCGTCGTCGGACGAGGAGGGAGTCGAAAGTTCGCATTTCCGTCGAAGGCGAGCTGTGATTGTGGACGACGAAGCGGATGAGGAGGAGGAGGGTGGGGAGGGAGGGAGCGCTGCGCCATCTTCGGACGAGAGCGTCGTGCCTGCCCGAGCGTGGCGACGCGGTGCGCGACATTGATGAATATTGGGGGAGGGGAAGTGATCTGGTACTTGAGTCTTTCGTAGCTCTCGTCAAAATACGTAGCAATGCCATGGGTTTATCGCAAAGTTTCGTGTGATATTGCGAGGGCCTTCTCTTCATCTCGCGACTACTTAGTCCTGCTCCCCTCCTCAAGATCCCCCGAACTGATCCCCAGTGATCATCGGCCAGTCGCATCCACTCAGAAAGCTCGTCAACGAGTCGTCCTCCCATACGTCTCCCTCCGCCATCGGCGTCGAAAACAGCCACGTCCTCATGTCGGCGGGATCCGTCATGCCTGCGAGTCCACCGACGTTGGGTTGACCTGGCAATGTACCGTTGCGCGAGTACGAGGTAGAGGAGGAGGAGGAGGAGGAGGGAAAGGGGTCAACGAAAGGCGGGAGGACGACGGAAGTTGCTGGTTGTGCCGGAGGGAGGAAGGGCAGAGGTGGTGGGGAGGTAGGGATCGCGCGAGAGGCTTTCGCCGAAAAGCTGCGAGTTGCTAGGCGAGTACGCTTCCAATTGAGCGTGGTAGAGTCCTCGCGCATCGAAAGCCTCGACCGGCGTCGGCAACTCCTTCTCGTCTTCCATCTCTCCCTCGCCTTCGATCCGCTCCCGCTCTTCGAGGATTGACTTGAGCATCGAGAGGTACCCAGTTACCGACTTGCTGCCTGAGTTGTCGCCCTCTTGTTCCGACTGCTCCCGCTGGACCGGCGCACTCCTCGCGGGCTCGGCCTGCGGCACGGGAGGAGAGGGAGCGAAGAGAGGCGCAAGGGCAGGTTCCTCGACTCCAAAAGCCTCGTAACGGTCGAAGAAGGGGGGGAGGGGTGCGGTGGCGGCAGAGGCGGAGGGGTTTGTCGTAGGGTGAGAGAAGGTTGTTTGATGAAGCTGGACGAGCTGGACGAGGGTCGAATGCTGCATGCGAAACGAAAACGTTAGCTCCGCAACCGAGATAAATGGAAAGCCGCTCACAAAAGGCTTGAGAGCGACGTAGAAGTCGGCGGCAGTGAGGAGGTAGCGCAGGAAGAACTGGAGTGCTTGCGAGGCAGCGGTCGATCCTTGCACGTCCATGTCGAAAAGAAGGGCTGTCGCAGCGGTGAAGGCGGCGTAACCAGCGAGAGGAGACTGTCAAGGGGTATGGTTAGCTTCAGATGTCGGTATGCAAGCGAGGGACGAACGAGTGCAAAAGTAGACGACTTGGTCGCTGAGACGAGCACTCGCGCGAGGGAGATGGCGTGGATGGCAGACTTGCTGTGTGCCGAGTCAGCAAAGACGGCCTTGCCGTCGACAGGCCGTGCTGGGGAACGCTGGCGTCCTTCGAATCGGAAATCGGGGACGTAAGGGCGATGTAGACTGCGGCAGAGGTCAGCGATCAGGATCTTCTTGAAGACGAAGCGGGCGCGTACCTAATCTGTGCGAGATGCTGTAAGACGTGCATTCCGTAGAAGCATGGAAGCTGAGAAGGCAGTAGGGAGGCGATGACGCTCGGGTTGAAGAAGAAGGCGGGAGGGAGGTTCATCGCCCAGGTGGAGAGATCGAGAGAGAGCTTCGCGAACGGCGATGCGGGGTCCCAATCTGGAAGATTGGCAGTCGCCGACGACGGTGTCTTCGTGGCGAGTCGCCTCGCCTCCCCGTACCGGTTCGTGCGGGCGAAGATGTCGAAGGCTCGGCAGAACAGCGGCTCGACTCCGCAGAGATGGAGCGCCTGCACGATCCGCCCTCCTCCCAGGAATACAGCGGGTATCTCCTCCTCGCCGGCTCGACCAGTCGCACCTCCCGCGCGCCGTTCTCCCGTCATCAACCGCTCGAGCCGTCCAACGGTCGGCAGCAGCAGCAAATCCAATGACGAGTTCGCTGTCGAGCCAAACATCGCCGACGACTTTGCTCCGCACCCCAGCACCGTCTCGAGCGACGAGAGCGTCCAGACGATCCTCCTCCGCATCTCGCTATCCTCGTCCTCCGGCCCGCCTCGTTCGACGTCGTACCCCATGAGCTGCGCCGCCCGCATCGCGTTCCCGACGTCCATCCACGCTGCTTCGCCCCTCCCCCTCGCAAGCTCAAATACGCATAAGATGGCGAGCGCCTGCAGGGACTGCAACGCGAAAAGACCCTTCGGCGCGAGGTGGAGGGCGGAACGGGCGGCCAGGGCCCAGGTTTCGGCGGGGCTGGGCGGAGGAGGAAGGTACCGGGAGTGAGATTGAGGTGGGGCCTGGATGACGGAGGGGTGGACCGAGAACGGGGCGGCGGATGCAGCGATGGCGAAGAGGAGGGGAGAGTCGACTTCGCAACGCGCGAGTTTGCGCATAAAGGTCGACTGGTGGAGGAGAGGGAATGCAGTAAAGTTGACGTGGGTGAAGAAAATTTCGATCAAGTGCAGGGCGACCTCGTAGGGGAGATGGTCGAGGTGAGGGAAGAGGACGATGGGGGCCGGCGGGAGCGGTTGCGGAAGGTGGTCGGCTGGAGGAGGCAGAGATTGGTAACGCGGCGTGTGATGGTGATCGGGGGAAGGGATAGGCGGGTCGTCGTGAAGGAACAAGGAGCTGGCCTCGCTCGGATGATTTGACGGGGAGGCGAAAGAGGTGGGAGAGGGCTGAGGTTGGATCCTGGGCCGCTTGGAGGGAGGGGCTCCGCTTGCACTTGCGACGGCGCACAGCGCTGGTAGCGAAGGTCGCAGCGGTGGAATAGGCAAGTCGTCCTGACCTCGCTTGCGATACTTGGCTCCCTTCTGCAGGACATCGCTCGAGATCAGCTCCGCACCGGCACTCGGGACGCCCTGCGTTCACTCACCTTCGGTCCTCGTTTGATAGGCTCTGCAGGATACACGCACTCTTGGTCCTTCACAGTGCAGTAACTAGAGCAAGGAAACAGCGTCAGCTCCGCCCTGGACGCGCGCCATCATAACACCCAAGACGCACGAGCAGCGTGGTAGTCCAGCATCGCACTTGGCCTGTACCAAAGGGTTAGCACGCCCTCTCAAAGCATATTCCAGCAAAGCTCACCTTTCTCGCACGGCATGAGGCGCAAGCCGCCCGCACCTTGACCCGCACTTTCCCCTCTACCCCAGCTCCTCCTGGTCCAGCTCCTCCTTCACTTGTAGCTCCAAGGACCATGCTGGAATGAACTTGCTGCTTCTCAGTCGAGCTCAGTGTAGACGCCTGGTCGCAGCGGATATCGACGGCGGGGGGAGAGGGAGAAGGAGGGGTTCCGCCGCTCGGGGACTCGCTCATCTCATTTTGCCCCTTGTCTTCCTCCAATCTCTCCAAGCTGAGAGCTCTGCGAAAGAGCAAGCACTTGGGGCCTTGGGCCCCCACTCTTCAGTGCGCGGTCGGCTCCTCTGCTCCCTCACGCGCTGGGACGTCGTTGTTTACCCGCTATCTCGTGCTCCCCTCCGGCCGATCTTCGCCAGCAGCATCCCCGATCCCCCGGAGCCGCACTGCCTTGGATCGCAACAACTCCTGTGAGCTAGGCCAGTCTTTTTCACAGCCGCTCCTTTGCTGGGCGGGGCGGGGGAGTCGGGCGAGCTACATAGGATCGCCTTCCTCTTCGAGGAAGTCACACCCTCTGCTTCCGCCAACGACGTCGAAAGCACCTGATGGCACTTCTCACCGCGTCCGTCACCACGCGTGAATCCCTGCGCTGGATTCCCGACGCTCCTAGTCGATGTTCTAGTCGATATCCTCGTCTTGACGAGCGGCAAGTATTACCTCGACCTGCGCGTCTTCAAGGCCGGACCCGCTCAAGGGACGATCGACTGGAGTATGGCAGGAGTCTGCCTCGACCTCCCCGGCGGAAGTGAAGGTACGTTCCCTCTACAGTCCCAGGCTTGGTAGCTAACGCTGCTGCTCGCAGAGCGCACCCCCGTTAGGTTCATCAACATTATCGACCAACGCTACTCCACCGGCGCTCTCCACCCCCTCCTCCCCTCCTCCCTCATCAACCCCGAAGAGTCCTCTACAGACCTCACCCTCCCCACCCCAGACGACGTCGTCTTCACCCCTCTCCCCTCCTCTCGCCTCCTCGAATCCGGCAAGATGCCCAACCCCCTCTCCGCCGATACAGAGACCTACGTCCCCTTCGAGGAAGTCTGGCAGACCCTCCCTCTCGCCCCTGGTTCTCCTGTGCTGATCCTCGAGACGCTCGGCGACGATGGATTGGGCAAGGCGTACTCGGGGAGGATTGGGGACTGGCGCATGGGGCTGATGGAGGATGGGAAGGGGAATTACCTTGCATGGAGGGAGGATTGGAAGGAGGGGGGGTGGGTGGAGGTGTATGCGTTTGGGGAGAACGTGAGGGAGAAGATCGTGGCGGTGGAGGAGGGGGAGGAGAGCTGGGTGGAAGGAGATGTCGTCGAGGTGGCGGGGAGGAAGTGGGTTGTTAGGCAGTCGGGACTGAGCGCGTAATTCACTGGAAAGGTCTTGTTCACGGCTGTTCGCAGGCGCGGAAGCGAGAGCGAGCCCTCCTCTGCGTGGTCGCTCGCCCCTACCGTGCTCCTCCTTTCGTTCCCCAACATTCCAAGGTCCTAGAAAGCCGTCGCTCATGGTCCAGCCCGTTGAAAGCGAGATCTACGACGGCCTTCGCAAACGACTCGTACCCAAGTCGCGCCTCTCCACCGCACTCTCTCTCGCACCCTCCCTTGCTGCGAGACGAAACGATAAACAACATTACGAGTTCAATACGGTATCAACGAATGCTTCTGCGCCCACCCTCCCCTCAATCAAACGATCAAAAGGTCCCACCCCAACTGCTTCATAACCTCCTGCCAAGTCACCGCCCGTCCTCCGTTCTTCCTACTCCGATCCTTCCTGTTCGCACACCAACGTCAGTCCCCACCTCAGCAACGAAGAAAGGAAACGTACCTCTTCCACACTTCCTCCATGAGCTGCGTCGTCTGATTGAAGTTCCTGCGCAGCGCGTGAGCGACGTTCGGGCTGCGAGAGGGAGGACGGACATGTGGCCCAGGGCTTCGAGAGCTTTGAGGCGGTGTCGGACGATGCTGCGTGCTGGCTCGTCGTCGGAAAGCTCCGAGCCGATGACCTGCGAATACGATCCTAGCTCAGCAGCTGCGAAAGCGGAGAGAGAGGGAGGAACGCACGACGAGAGCCCAGGCAAGGAGGTTCGCGGCGCTTCCTTGACATGGTACTGTGCAGCCGTATCAGCCACGTACTCTACGCACCGCAATGGGGAGAACTCACCTTGCTCCAGCACCGAAAGGCCGGCGTACACCCACCCTCTTGCCTCCACTCCCAATTGCTGCTCCTCACTCAGCGTCCTAGCGAGGTAAACCTTGCTCGCAAAGAAGACCGAGTCCGCAAACGAGAAGTATCCCTCCAGTCTCGCGACGTGGTTATCGAACGGAAGGCGCGCGACCAGCGCTTTCCGGAATTCCGGGTCCGCCTGGAGCGTCGCCAGATGCTGGCGCGTCCGCTCAAGGTCGTACGTGATTTCGAATACGAGGGCGGCGAGTTCTGGTGGGAGAGGTTGGGGAGGTGGAGGTTGTGCGGTCGAATGAGGCGGAGAAGGTCGAGGAGGTCGGAGAGGTGGGCGAGAGGGAAGCGCGTTGAGGGAAGGGGAAGGAGGGGGAGGGAGAACGTTGGGTTCGAAGGGGAGATGAGGGTGCGGTGTACGGCGAGGCGGTCGGCAAGGCCGCAGATCTTGCCAATGGTAGTTCGGTAGTCGGCTGAGAAGCCATGCATGAGAGTCTGGGAGCGGGTTAGGCTTCGCGCAGCTGTCGAGAGAGAAACCTTCTCACTCCTGATGATGATACGACGGTCTGCGTTGGCTCCCAATCCATCACCGGGACTTCTTGAGGGATGCAGGTCGATTTGTTCTCCGAGATTGAGGTCTGAATGTCGCTGTACCTAAAAACGGCACGCGCATCAGCTCCTGGAACCTATCCTCACTCGTTCGGTGGACTCACCTCAGAGTCTCGACGATAAACCGATCAAGGTACAACGGTCGCTTGCCCTTCCGCAGCCTCACCACCTGCTCAATCAAGGCCGCTGCGCCTTGAAGGTGGCGCCGCCACGTCTTCGTATCGCCCACCGTCGTGCAGTACCTTCAGCTCCTCGTTATCTTCCCTTCTTTCTCGCACAGCAACGCGCCCAAACTCACAAAATGAGCACCTGCATCACCGCCAGGATCGAGTTGACTCTTTCCCGCAGCTCCACCTCTCCAGCATCCTCGCTCCCCATCCGCTCCGCCAGCATCACTAAATCCTTCTCCAGCAGCCTAAGCGACATCCGCTCGTTCTTGACGACGAGCTTGCGATCAATCGTGATCCCCCAGTTCTGAGCGTGCGCGGATCCGGAGGCAACGAGCGCGTGATAGAGCGCCTTGGAGGAAGTGGGGTGGGTGGAGATGGCGCGGGAGAGGTAGGTAAAGTTGGGATTGTCGACGGAGGGGCATTCGATGGCTACGAGGGTGGGAGCCACTCCCGAGAGGAAGTGGTCCAGCGCGAGGAGCTCGAAGGGGGTTGAGTCGGGTAGAGATGGGAGGGACCGTTTGGGCACCTGAAAGATGAAAGGCTGCAGTACCCCGAACCCATCAGCTCCCTCCTCCTAGCCTTCAGCGCGAGAACGCACCAACGCCGGGAGCGACGACTCGTCCCAGCTATTCCGCGGAATCTCCTCCATCTCAAGCTCACTCGTGTTGGAAGAAGCAATCCAGCCTATTTGCACGCCGTAAGAGCAGCCTACATGGCCGAAGATGCGGCAGGCGAGGCAGCTGGGCAGTCCTCTGGAGAGATTCGAGGTCAGGAGAGTACGGAGACGACCTTGCGAGCTCGTACTCACCCGTCACAAGGCAGCCCACTCCTCTGGCACGAGGCGCACGACATGTCTTACTCGAAACGGCGCGCTGTTCTCCTTTGTTGGATCCCTGAGACGTTGTCGACAGAGGGAGAGAGGTGGGGCCGCGTGGAATAGATTTCGGGATAAATATTCGTTTTTGGTTAGGCGCGCCCTCCTCGAGCTCGCTCCTCCTCCCTTCCTCTCAACTACGAGGGAACAGCACCAAGTGAGGCCTACTGCCTTCCCTTCGACGCGTTCCAGACTCTGCTTCCGGCCAATTGACAGACGAACACCAGTGCATTTATATTGTTGCTGGCAAGTCAGTCCAGAACCGGCTTCGCTGGAGGCCTGGGTTGGCGTGGGTGGCGGCGCAAAGTCAAAAGTGACACGCGGAGGAACGAAATCGTTCGGTTTATCGGCAAGGCGGGGCGAGCACAATCTCGCCCTCTCCCCGCGCCGCATTAACTCTTCCTCCTGCCTATCGTGGTACTGCGCTGCCGGACGGTTGCCCGTCTTGTGTTGGTTTGTGAAGGCGCTCCTGCCACATGCCCTCTTCTCGAACCTCGTCCTCGATTCCTCGCGATGGACCTCGACCGCTCGACCTCGTCCTCCTCAAAGCCTGAGAAGGCAGACTTCACGCACGACGCGATTCCTGCGCGCGAGGAATGGCAAGGAGAAGGAGCGCCTATCGTGAACGCCGTCACAGGCCACAAGTAGCAGTTCACGATTTCGATGAGCTTCTGGGTGCGTAGTACTCTTTCCTCCAGCACTGAGTTCTCCGGCTAACAGTCGATCGATAGGCTCTTCTCGCCCTCTCATATTCTAACATGTCAGTGTGGACCGCGATTGGAGGTAAGAAGCTTCTCTGAGCGGGCGGCTTTGCGACCAACTCGACCCGATCCTCTCCTGACGCACTCGCCCTTCACAGGCTCTCTGACTGCCGCACTCGTGTCTGGAGGACCTGTCGTGATGGTTTGGGGATGGTGCGGAGTCTCAATCATTTCCCTCATGATCGCTGCAAGTTTGGCGGAGCTGTGTTCGGCCTGGCCTCATGCTGCCGGTGAGTGCTCTCCCTTCCCTTTCAGCGGCGACACCGACGCAACTCGCACACAGGACAGGCATTCTGGGCTTACAAGCTCGCTCCTCCACGCTGGGCTCCATTTCTTTCGTACTGGACAGCGTTCGTTCCTCTCTCGCTACTACGCCTTCAACGCCACCTCGCTGACTTCGCGAATACTGCAGGATGTTCAATGTCTTTGGCGCCTGGGCTATCATGGCAGCTGGTACTTTTATCCTCTCGAACCAGATGCTTGGAGTTGCTCTCTCGTACAATCCGGACTACGTGCAGCAGCCGGCTCACCTGGTCGGCGTGTACCTCGGCCTCCTCCTCTGCTTCTTCCTCTGCAACGTACGTCTCGCTTATCGTCTACTTGTTATTCTGCGCTAATTACGCACCCTTGATCAGGTCTTCGCGGTCCGCGTTTTCGACGCAGCGAGCAAGCTGGCAGCAGCCCTCTCCATTACCGCCACTCTTGCCATCATTATCGCCCTCGCTGTCGCCACTCCCGTCAAGCAGCCCGCCAAATTCGTGTTCACTGAGTTCCTCAACTCGACTGGATGGGAATCCGTGGGACTCGTCGTCGTCCTCGGACTTTTGCAGTCCGCATTTACCATGATTGGTGAGTGCTGCTGCTGCGTGCCTCATTCTTGCTGGAGCTAACGACTTTACCGCAGGATATGACGCGGCAGCTCACCTCTGCGAAGAAGCACACGATGCAGCCCGCCTGGCGCCACTCGCCGTCTTCGGTGGCGTTGCTCTATCCTCCGTCGCAGGACTGTGCTTCATCATCACGCTCCTGTTCTGCATCGGCGATGTGGACTCGGTCGCGACTTCCTTTACCCCTTTAATGGTCATTTTCGAGGTGAGTGTGCGGCTTCAGCGGACCGGAGCTTCACTGATGAGGAGGCGCAGAATGGGCTAGGATTGCGAGGCGCGACGTTCTGCATGTTCCTCAACCTGCTTTCTCTCTTCCTTGCTATGGTGTAAGCTTGATTCTGTGGTGGAGCGAGCGAGGCTGATGAAGCTCCTTCCTCGCAGCGGAATCTTGTGCGCCAGTTCTCGCAACGTCTGGTCGATGGCACGGGACAAGGGATTCCCGGGCTACCAAGTGTGAGTGCAGGAGCTTTAGTATCACCAGATTGCGAGTACTGATTTGCTCCCGGCAGTCTCGGTCGCATCCACCCCACCTTTGTCGTTCCCATCGAGGCGCTTCTCCTAAACATCACCATCCCCGCCATCCTCGTCTTAATCTACCTAGGAAGCACCGTAATATTCTACGCCTTCTTCCGTACGTTCCCTACATCCACTCCCCGTTCCAAGCTGATCACAGAATTGACGACGATCGACGACGATCGGTTACCTCGGCTCCTACTTCGTTCCCATTTGCCTCCTCCTCTTCCGCGGTCGGGAGAACCTCCCACCAGCACCCTGGCGTCTCCCCGACACTCTCGCAAAAGTCTGCAACAGCATCGCGCTAGTCTACATCGTTCGTCTTTCCTCACGCAGCTCGGTACCCTCGCTGACCCCCGTCGCAGATCTTCGTGTCGGTGATGTTCTGCGTACCCAACTACGCGCCCGTATCGGCGTCGAATATGAACTATACCAGTCCGGTGCTGGCGGCGTTTTTTATCTTTGGCGGCGTGGGTTGGTACGCGGTTTGCACGTTTGACGTTTGCGGGACCGGCGGTGGTGGCGCACGGGATGGTTGGGTTGATACCCGAGGTTTAGGGGCACGCTCTGGGAGTGGAAGGATGTAGTCCGGGTGTACTGTGGAATTTTATGAAGCGGTTGTGGACTGACAAGGGCCGGTGCGAAGATTGAGCGAGGCTGCGACGTCGTTCTTCTCCTCTCCCTCTTCCTTGATCGAGCTTCGGACCTTCGCACCAGCGTAACCAGTTCTCAAAAACCACTTCTCAGCTACTTGCGCTTGTATCCCTCAAAATCCTCCGCACCACACGTGAGCCTCTCCAACCACCCCTTCTTAATCGTCGCCAGCTCCTCCTTCTCGTCGATCCACTCCTCAGGAATTTGCCGAAGCTCTTGCCGCACCTCCGGATCCGCGTGAACCAGCTTGAGGATCTCGGCGGCCCTGAGCTCCAGAGTCTCGTGCAGGATGATCCCGACGAGGTGCGTCGCCCAGGTCGTCGCAACGAGTTCTGCAAGCGAGGTGAGCGAGTTCAGAGTAGCTTCGACGCTGCAAACTCACCTTCCAGCGTGGCAGTTCCTCGAAGGTTGCTAGTTCGCACGCGCGAACCACCCGTAGAAGAGTTGTAGTCCTTTCCGAGGAACTCCTTCACCATGAACTGGAGGAACTCGACGTGCGAGACGCCCGTGTCGACGAAGAGCTCCGGGTACAGCTGGAGCGCCATGAGTCGCAGGTCGAGGAAAGCGTTCGGTCGCATCTTCCAGGGATCTCGCTCCTTGAGAAGTTGCTTCACCGAGGTTGGAGCGCCGACGGTTTGCTTGACGATGCGAGTGGATTCCAGGTTTTGTTTGAGGTTTTACTGGAGGTTCTGCGGAGCCAGAAATTAGCGAGCTCATCTTCGTCGAGCATCGAAGGGGCTTGCGAGTCATGGGAGCTGTGTGGATGACTGAACGAGACGGTCAGCAAGGTTCGTTGGGAGTTCAGAAGTGACGGACCAACGACTCCTTCGCTATCTGCAAGGCAGACCGCGCTCGTCTTGTCTGGGAACGCTCGCCATTCTCCCAGCCCAGATTTTCTTGCGATCATGTCGTCGTCTATAAACACAGATAGACGGCTGGGGAGAACGTCAGCAAACGAACGCCCGCCTATTCAGCTCAAAGAGATGGCTCACGAAGATCTGAAAGCCTCTAGATAGTCGTCCGCTTCGTCTGGGTCGTTGACATACGCGACAGAAGGTGCTGGGGAGCCCCCGAAAGCCTCGCGGTAGTCGAACCGAGGGATGCGGGAAGGTCGACGTGCTGTGGCGAAGGTACGGCGAGTGGGGAGGGGCGCCGCACGGAGGGGTAGGAGAGGAGCCACAGGAAGTGCGGGAAGAGCAGCGATACGCTGCAGGGAGGAGCGAGACCGTCGAAGTCAGAACGAGCTCCGACGAACAAAGGGATTCGCGTCGGTGGGGAGGACTCACCTTCATCGCGGCCGGAAGGGAAGCAGGTCCACTGGAACGGTTCGTGCTCTTTCGCAGAGTCTTTTTCAGGCGAGCAGGGGCAGCAGCAAACGTGGGCTGGTGCGAACGAACGCAAAAGTTGGCTGAACCGGTTTCGACTTGGCGATTTCGAAGACGGTTGAGCTCGGACCTCAATCTCGCTGCCGAGCTTCCCCCCGCTCTTCCAGCAGCAGCTTGCTCGCTATCACGCTGCGAACGGTGCTTCTAGACGCAGGTGGCTACAGAAACGACGTGGTATCTTCCGCACAAACTCTCCTCGTTCCTCACTTGCGACCGCGCGTGCAAAGACGCGCCAGACGGAAGACGTATTCGCCAGCGAGATACCTGCAGGCGCATCAGTACGAAAAATACACCTTTGCAGAGACGAAAGCGCTCACCAGACGAGACCAGAGAAGCGCACCAGAGACAGCCCAAAAGTGATCCAGAGAATCGTCTTGAAGTAGCTCGACTGAACCGTAGAGCCGAGACGGCTGATGGTGAGAGCTACGCACGAAGCCTCATCAGCTTCCGTCCAGGTATGTCGCGCATTCAAACCGACGTACCGAGAATGGTGTTCATGAGCAACCACGCGCAGATGAAGCGAGTTCGGAACGTCTTGTTCTGATCGTCGGGCGTCGGCTTCTCCACTTCCTGGGTCTCGTCGAAGGGTGCAACGGCGCGCATAACAGTAGCCTTGAAGGTGAGATCGATATCTGCGAGAAATTGAGCGTTAGGCGAGCTTGAAAGCAGCACAGACGAGCGACTTGCCCTCCTGAACCTTCTCCTGGACTTCGACGGTCGCCTCCTTGCCGTCCTTCTTCGACGTCGCGGATGGCAGCGCCTCGACCTTGTCGGATCCCTTGGTTCCCCAGCTGCGTCAAAGTCAGTATCCCACTAACGCGGGAGGAGCGAGAAAGAGGCTCACGAAACATCGTGCAAGTTGGCGAAGGCGTAGACGTTCTGCGCAAAAGCAGCAAGGTTTAATGCGAGCGCAGCGACGAGCGGAAAGATGGACGTACGAGGATGTTGGTGAAGCTGGCGGCGATGAGCAAGTACTGAGGCATGCTCTGGAAGAGGTGCCATGGGTCCAGGTACATGAGCGACGCGAGGATGTAGATTCCTGAGCATTACTGAGCGTCAGCAACGCCACCGACGATGAACGAGGTCGGACTCACCGAACGTTCCAGCGATTCCGGCAAAGATGGGACCATAGGTGCTGCCAAGGAAGACCCCGATGCTGGTACCGTTTGATTCCGCGAGAGCTGCTCCGATGGGCTGTAGAAGAAGCTCGTCAGTGCCCCGTCCATACGTCAAGCCAGCGCGGACGTACACAGAACGCCTTTATGGTGAGGATGACGGTGTTGAAGATGAGGTAGGTCGACAAGCTGGCGTACACAGCGATGCTGAGCGTGTAGGTGAACTTCTCCGCCTTCGGCCGGTTACCGAGAGCCAGGATGATCTGCAATCCGAGGAAGACAAGGTCTTTGGCGGGGCGTCAGTCTAGAACTATGCTGGAGCGCAGTCGATCACGACGCACAGATGACCTTGAGGATCCAACTGCAGAGAGCGACCCAAGTCAGCTCCAGACTCCAGCAGAACGAGCAGCGACGCACTTGACCTCTCCGAGCCAGTCGAACGACGAGCTATCGTCATCCTGCAGGAAGCTGCCCGCCCAGCACTGCTGCGTCATGTCGCTGGCCCCAGGAATGTCTAGAGGATTCCGTAGCGAGGTCGCGACGACAGTGATGATGACTTCTGACTTCAACCGTCAGCTTGCGATCCTGCGATCCTGGCGAAAGTACGCACTGTCAAAGGTAAGGTAGTAGTTGGCGATGGCTGCGAGCGCGTGGGGGTCAGCGAGCGGGCCTGCAGGCGAGGAACACGAATCGCTCACCGAACCAGCTCATGATGAGGATGACGGTGTTGTAGATGCCCTGGACGTGGAGGAAGAAGAGACGAGTGATGCCGTGGTCCGACTTGTACAAGCGACCAAAATGCGCGAGAGCGTAGACTCCAGCTGCGAACGATCCTGCTCGACTCTCGCATCAGCTCAAGTCGCTATCCTCGACGAGACGACGCACCGTTGAGCCAGCGACGACGCTGACTGATGAGCTCAGCAGCGGATTCCGGAACGTCCCTGCAGTCTCAAGGATCAGAACCTGCATACGCGAGGAAGCGAAGTACACACGTCTCTCCCTTCGCCGGCTTGACGTATCCGAGAACCCATCGCTCGTTGGCTTTCGCGACGAGCTCGAAGCAGAGAATCCGATCCTCGGCCAAGAACATGTCTGCAGACCGTAAGGCGTCAGCTCCAACCTCCTCAAGATCTGCATCAAGGCGTGGACGCACTCTTCGTCCAAATGCTCATGCCGTCAGTTCCCTTGACTCCGAGTCGAGACGCAAGCGTGTGATCTCCGTGGAAGTACCTACGCACAAAACTGTTAGCTGTGACGATGTGCCGAGCGCAAATGAGGACGTACTGCGAGAGAGGACGGCCTTGAATCGCGACGTAGCGGTAGCAGGAGAATGCGCCAGGGAGGACGGACTGCAAGACCTCGTAAGCACCAGCACAAAAGAATCAGGTGACGAGGAACGCACGACGTAGCCAAAGGAGCTCTCGGTAGGCTTGTCGAGGACGTCTGCGAGGGAGGGAGAGTTCGTTAGTCGAGCCTCGCAAATTCTCGATCGACGCCGACGTACTGCTCATCTTGTACCTAAAGGAGAGGTCAGTGTGAACCGCATGAAGCTATGCTGAAGACGCACTCGAAGTTTTGGGCAGCGATCAGGGGGTTGAGTAGCTTCTTTCCGCCCTTCCCGAGCATCGCCTGTTCTTCTTCGTCAGCTCAAGATCAACACGCTACTGGACCGACGCACGTGAATCTCCCCGCAGGCTCCTCCAAGATGCTTGTTGTGGTGGAAGGCCTCCCAGAGGTAGTAGATGCTTCGCTTGCCAGGCTTGGTTCCAGCGTCGAGGAGGCAGACGACGTCGGGTTGAAGGTGCTTTCCGATAGCGTTGAAGAGCCAGCGATGCGAGTTGATCTTCTTCATATTTTGCTGTTTGAGGCTGCGAGGCGAGGCGAGTGTGTGAGCAAGGCGAGACGGGCAGCGAGCGAGGAGAGCGCACCAGAAGATCATCTGGACTGGGACGAGGTTGTTGGGATCGTTCGGGTGCGGTTCGACGAGCGCAGGCTTGGGAGACATGGAGAGCTGCGTTGTGTACTCGAAGATGTGGGCTTTGCAGCGTAAATCAGCTCCCAGCGAGCGACAGCGGAGAACGGAGCTCACCAATCGTCTCCTTCCCATCGACGTCCTTTTTCATCACACCATCCTGGTACAATCCAATCGTAGCGAGAACGCTGCGAAGAGCACCCATCAGCTCCCACTCCCCCCAGCCTTCGACGCAGCGCTCGAACTCACTCCAAAGCTGCCTTATCCGCCGGTTCGATCCCATCAAACACCAAGCACACGACGATCCTCTTCCAAGCTTCTCCCACACGTCCAGCTTCTGGTCCTCCGCTCTCGGCCCTCTTGCGGAACTCGGAGAACTTGCCCTTGACCATGTCGCGAATGTTGAGCATGAGGCCGTGGAGCGTTCGCGAGAGGAGGATTTTGTTCTCGTTGTAGGCAGTCTGCGCGTTGGGAGTGGAGAGTTAGCAGCTGAAGGAAGAAGAACGCGGGAGAGACGCACGATGCAGACGAGGAGATCAGTTTGACGTCCGTAGGAGGAGGTGCGGAGCGAGTAGCCGTTCTGGACGAGAGGTTAGGTCTGCAACGAGCGAAGAAATAGGGAGCGTACCTCAGCAGTAAAGTCGTTGGGATCACAGCACGCGGCAGTGTACCTCATATGGGAGAACTCCGTCGGTCCTCCAGCTGTCGGCGAAGATGGTCAGCCCCAGCTCGCACTTTAGGGAAAAGGAGAGCAACGCACTGACTCCAGCAGAAAGATTGGCGTTCTTGACGGCAGTCGGTACAGCAAACTCGGCGATGAAGTTACCTGCGCCGCAAGAACGCGATCAGCTCAGGTTGTCGAACGGGTAGCGACGAACACACCCTGGGTAAGCTTGACCCTCTTCGTCATAGCCCTCCGAGGGTTAATCCGCTGCCTCCGTCCCCACGCCTGTTCCCCAAAGTGCCTGTGAGCCAAGTGCGTCTCCAAGCGAAGTAGGAAGCGCACGCACCTCGGCAGAAGTCTCGTTCCTCGAAAGCTTGCTCCCAGCGTAGCCCGACGGAGTCGGAGGCATCTGGTACAAGCTCACATCGGGAGAGGCGTAGCGTGCACCATCTGGACCAAGCCTGCGAAACGAACTCGGGATCAGCTCCTGAGAGGATCGGCTCCTGCTCGTCGACTCACTCTTGTCCCTGAGCGTAGAAAAATCATACGTAGCGCCTCCCTCAAAGGTAGCGCCTCGTCATCATCGTCAACGCCCTGGTACGTCTCGTCGCCGTCGTAGACCTTCTCCTCGGGGATGTTGTACGAGCTGCCAGTACGCGCCAAGCTCTGGCTCGAACCGCCGTACGGATCCGAGTACGGGTACCGCGAAGGCTGGTGATGCTTTCCCGCCGATCTGCTGTTGGCCCGATCGTGAGCTCCGAAGCCGACGCTAGAGTCGTCGTGCGGGTTGAAAGGGGGCTGTTGTTGAGTGTCGCCGAAGGGGTCTTGGTAGCTCCGCGCGGCTTCGGGACGGGACGGAGGATAGTTGGGATCGCGGGATGGGTAGTTGGACATGGTAGCTCAGGCGAGGGAGAGGCGGGGAGCTGGGTCGGAGGGAGGAAGTGGAGACGAAGCGTGCGAGCTCGTGAGGGTTGTAGCTCGTAACTCAAGGCGAGGTGGATCGCTGATCGTTGGAGTCGAGTGAAGTGCTGCCGGTGCCTGAGGTGCTGAGAAAGGCGGAGGAAGAGGTAGAGAGAGAGATAGAGGAGGACGAACCTCGCCCAGGCGACTGCACAGCTCCTCGGCAGTGCTGAGCGCTCAACTTCTCTCCTTCCTACTCAGCTCAGGGCACTCGAATCACGCTCATCAGCGACCGTGCCACTCCTCGAGCGCCAGCCGTCGCGCCCCTTCAAGCTCCTCGACCCAACCCCAAGGCGCTCCCATCACCTCCGCTCAGTGCCCGATCTTTCAAACACCAACACAGCCCAGCCAGTCCACTCTCTCCGTCTGGAAGGTGTGCTCCTGTATTAGAGACTCGACTCTATCGAGCTGGAATACAACAGGACTCTTCGAGTTGTCGGTGGGAGGGGAGGGAGAGGGAGCGGTAAAGAGGAAGGGCTGCGACGCCTTTGATCTGGCGCTGCTGAATCAGAGCACGGACGGGGACAGCTACGGCACTGCGAGCGGAGGACTGGGTGGGGGCGAGGGCGGGGGGAAGAGGAGGAGAGGTTGGAGGAGGAGCTGAGGGCAGGGTCATTGAGGCAGGAGTGACGGAGCCAACGGGAAGGAGAGCACCTGATTCTGAGTCCAAGAGCTTTGGCTCCCGACGTGCCAATGATCATCTGCTTGTAGCGGGCTTCGAGCCGACTCTCGAAGGGACCCGCTGCTGCCTTGCTCCCGCGACGCGACCGCCTGCGGCTCGACGGTCAGGCCCGATCCGGCCCTTCTGCTTTTTAGAACGTCTCGTGTCTGGACGGGACGCGCGCACGCCTCGGTGCCTGGCTTCTCGACGGAAACTGGAGCTTGCTTCAACTCAACCTCTCGCCTCCCGCCCATCAGCGTATTTCGCTTCACCAACTCCAGCATTGCCTTCCACACAACCTTCTTAGTCAGTCGTAGAGCACGCCGGCCTACAGCCTACCCCGCCACGAGTCGCCCGAAAGCACACACCACATTAGTTGAACTCCGTTCGAGCTGTGGTTCAAGAAAGGGAGGAACTTTGTTTAGACTTTGACTGCAATACACAAGCCGGTAATACAGTGCCTTCTCACGTCGAGATCGAGCTCGCTTTCGCTCTGCGGCTCGAAAGATGTCAAAGAGAGGAATTTCGCGCCTCGACGCGAGGAGAACGACGCCTGCCAACACTTGGCCCCCTCACGTCGTTTTCGCTCCTCGTCTTTTTGCCTCCTCCAAATCCACGCCCAGCTCCCCAACTGCTAGCCCAGGGACTCCTTCGCAGCACATCGTCACCACCGCCCAGCGATCAGCTCGCCGCCTGCCCTCCCTCCGCCAACTCCATCAACCAACGTCCCAAGTTCGACAGCGCCTTCCTCACTCCACTTCTCCACCCCTCTGTAGCTCAGGGAAGAGCACCTAGTGCCAGCTGCTAGCCAGCCTCTCGCATCTGACCGTCGGAAGTCTCCTCAGGACCTAGCAGCGGACTCGGAGGCGGGATGGAGCGCAGGGGAATGTATCCAGAGCAGGGCCGCTGCAGAGGTACCAGCTGGCGAAGACAAGCTTACACTCACTCCACAGTAATACTGCGAGTAGGACGACCTCCGTCTCTGTCTCTAAGAGGTCGTCTGAGAACGACTACGAGAACGCACGTGCCGGTGAGTCCAGCATGCCTCAGGCGGCCTTCGAGGCTGAACCACTTCCTCGCAGAACGCAAGCAGAAGAGGGCTTCCTACAGGAGCATGGACAAGACTGTCGACGACCTCCTCACTCTCGGGGAACTGGAGACGTGCAAATTCCTGACCAGTGAGTGGCCGTCAAGTCGCGCTCGACGCTGAGCTGAGCTGACTGGTCTTTTGATGGAAGACAAGTTCTCCTTCCGGACGCTCGTTCCGTACCTGACGAGCCACCGCTCGACCCAGACATCTGCCCTCCTCGCCTGCCTCCTCAACTTCATCTCGCATCTCCCTCCGCACATCCATCTCGACTGCGAAATCTCCAACACCCACCGCCGCTGTCGTCAAGAATGATCCCTCATCGCTACTTCGACGAGCCTCTGCAATCGACTTCAACAGTACGAGCCCAAAGCCGTCAACTCGAACAAGAAGCTCTCGCAGAAGGAACGGAAGCGAGCGAGGCGCGTGGAAGCTGCTCCTCAACTCACCGACGCCGAGCTCGACCTCTTTAGCAAGGTCTACAAAGGCGGACCTCCCCAGACGACCGCCGACGCGAAGCTCTATCTTTCCACTCTTCATCTCCGTCGACGCCCTTCTCCTCCTCCTTGAGGCCGACTACGGTCTGAAGTGGGGGCAGCGTCAGAAGTTTGCGGGCCAGAAGCAGGCTTTCAGTCGTCCCGCCCTCGCTCTTCTCTTGAGCGAGCAAATCGTCGTCGATGCGGACGCCACGGACGACCTCGAAGTTCTCGAATCGACTTCCGACATCGCACCCCCACGGCTCTGGGAGCACTTCGTAGACGAAGGAGTCCCTGCCAGCTGGTCCTCCTCATTCGATCAGCGTCTCACCAAGGTACGTCGCTGCTGTTCGTCTTCGAAGCTTCGCGAACTCCCCACTAACGGCGCGCTCGCAGGGCATCGACCCCGTCCTCTGCTGGGCTGAGATTCTAGGGACGATCTGCGGGAGCGAGGCGTCGTCCGAAACGCCCAAGGGCTACCTCTCTCGGCAAGCCTACCTTGCGCTCTCGGAACGCACCAACTCGACGTACGCTTCGCTCAGGCCTCAAGTTTATTCGATCTTCGAGCTCTACCTCGCTCGAAAAAGCAAAGCTGGGGACTTTGACTGCGCGCAGAGGTGCGTCTTCCAGGTTCGGTCGTTTGAAGCTCGGCTGACGAGACGAACCAGGACTCATGCTGTCATTCGGGCGATGCGCAAGAAGGGAGTCGCAACGCCGCTGGATTTCGTCTACGTTGACGAGGCTCAAGACCTTCTACTCGCCGACGTTCAACTCCTCGGCGGAATCTGCAACAACCCCGCTGGATGGCTATGGGCGGGTAAGTCGCCTTTCTCTGGACGTCCTGGACTCCTCCTCATTGACTCCTCACACAGGCAACACCGCACAAACCATCGCAGCTGGATCCTCCTTCCGATTCGATGACCTCAAGGCGTGCGTCTACCGGCGAGAGATCCAGGAGGCCGCACTTGCGAAGCGCAAGCCCGTCGAATCAACTCTCTCCTCGCTCGCTTTGAACTACCGCTCTCACGCCGTTCGTCGTTCCTTTCGATAAGCGACCAGGCACTGATCCCAGCACAGTGCATCACTCGAGTTGGTCAATCGCTCGTGGATGCTCTCCTTGTGCTGTTCCCCGAGTCGATCGATCGTCTCGCGCCGGAGAAGGGCGTCTCGCCTGGTCTTAAGCCACTTTGGATCGCGGGCTCTCAGTCGGACGAGGAGGAGTGGTCGTTCTCTTCGTTTCTGTTCGGCGAGAGCGGGAGCCGGATCGAGTTCGGAGCTGAGCAGTGTGAGTGCCTCTCTTGTCGGTCCGTCGTGAAGCGAAGTGACTGAGCGTTTTTGTAAAGGTATCCTTGTGCGGAACGAAGACGCTCGGGATCGACTTCGACGACGGATTGGAGAGGATATCGGCTTGGTGATGACGATTGCAGAGGTGAGGCTTCTCCCTCGCTTCCAGTGCGTTTTTGCACTGATTTACGTTCGCTTTGCTCAGAGCAAAGGCCTTGAGTTCAGCGACGTACTCCTGTACGATTTCTTCTCCGATTCGTCAGCGAGGTGAGCTTCGCACGACTGACTCGGCGAGTCGACTCCCGTTTAACGATGCGTTCACAGTGCTTCGGACTGGCGAGTGATTCTCAACCTCTTTAAGCCTCCTTCCGCCGGAGTACCGCGATTCGACGCTACTCGCCACGCTGTGATCGGTCAAGAGCTTCGACACCTGTGTGAGTCGTCTCCAGGCGAGCGTCACGTCTCAATCGCTGATCTCGCTTGCAGACGTTGCCGTCACTCGCGCCCGAAACGTTCTCTGGTTCGCCGACAGCGATAGCAGCAAAGGCGACGCGCTCAAGGTAAGTTCCTCCAAGCGCAGGAGATCTCCAGACTTACTCGATTCCCTCCCACATCAGCAATTCCTCGAGCATCGTAAGGTCATCAACGTCACAGGCGCAGAACTCCCGGTCATCGCAGCGACTTCCTCGCCAGATCTCTGGAAGAGTCAAGGACGCGTGCTCTATGCGCGCAAGAACTACCGTCAAGTTCGTCGGCATCACCAGGATACGTCTCATGAGCTGATGCTTTTCTTCCCCAGGCAGCACTTTGCTTTCGAAAAGCTGGGGCGTCCTTCGAAGAGTCCATCGCGCTGGCGTATGACGAGCGTCGCAAGGTCAGGGCTTCTCAAAGGCAAGCAGGACGAGCGCAGCAGGCATCCTTCGCACACGTCGCCGAACTCTTTCATGCCTACGCCTCGCGAGCGTCAGCTGGAACGACGCAAGCCGAATCGCTCTTCCTTGTCGCTGGCGAATGCTTTTTTGCGGCCGGGAAAGGAGTTGAGGCGGCGAGGGACTTTGAGCGAGGGGGAGATCTCGAGCGAGCAGCGACGCACTTCCTCGTAGGGAGGTCTTTCGGCGATGCCGTTCGAGTCATCAAGACGAAGGCGAGGAGCTCCTCGAAGGCAGTGACAGCAGCGACGAAGGAGAAGGTCTCCTACGGATCGCGCCTCTACTACCTCAAGAACAGCAGGCTCGCCGAGGCGAGCGCTCTTTTTGACGACGATGATTCGCAGCTGGCGTGTGAGTGTTCCTCGCGTCGCTTTCTTGGTCTTGTCATTGACTTCGCCTCCCAGTCATGGAGGACTACGGCTTCGACACGTTTCGTCGAGCGTTCTTTGTCTCCGTCGGACGCTTCAAGGACGCCGCGACCATCGACTTGGAAGCAGGCGAGCTGCGCTCGGCGTATCCTCTCTTTGTCCGCGCTGGAGATGAGGACTCGAGGGTCCTCGCCATCCGGTGTCTCCTCGAGCTCCTCTCGGCGACGCTTCCTCTAGGATGCTCCGACGATTGGGAGAACTTGGCGATGTTCGAGGCGGCCACGGGGTTCATCAACGAGGTCGACGCACTTCTCGCTGTCGTTGACGTCGAATTCGAAGGCCGTGCCAACATCTTGACGGAGGTGAGCTTTACGAGTTTACATGATGCGTTGCGTGCTGACGACCACTGCACAAAGCTCGAACTCTGCCGCCTCATCACCAGGAAGAGCCTCGACAAGCTCCTCGATCTTGCCGAAACCTTCGGAGCGCACAAGCAGCCCTCTCTCCAGCTTCGAGCTTTGGACGTCGCACTCTCCGTCTACCCCTCCTTCGCAGACGCATCGAAAACGATCTCCGACGTCCGGCAATACCTCATTCGCGTCGAGAAATACGGAACCCTCGTCCAGGACCTCGCGCAGAACGTCGACGCTCTTGGAACCGCCATTCAGCGTCTTTTTGGCATCGACACGAGAACGGCGCTCGCAGACGAAGGACTCGCAGGGGAATTCGCGTCCTTCCGACCTCTCCGCTCCTCTCCTTCCTCACTCCACTTCCCACGCAAGCGACTATGGACGACCTCTCAATTCCCGCAACGGCCATCTCGGATCTCGTCAGCAAGTTTCTCGGAAAGCGCTTGGACGACTTTCTCTTCACGACCAGCGTGCTTCTTCAGCAGTCTCAAGCCCTCCGGCAAGCCGCATTGAAAGTCGTCTGGTCGCTTCGCTAACAACTCTTTGCAGACTGCCATGCCTGCGGAGTGCTATTGGAACCTGCAAAGTCGCAGCCTGCACTCGTCAACACCTCCCTCCGGCCAGCCTAACCGAAACCGCCTTTTCGGAACGCGTCTCTTGCCTGGGATCGATCATCAACGCTCTGAGCCCGGGATTCGACTTCGTATCAGTCGCTCTTCCGGACGCGGAGAAGTCGCAAGAGCGCCTAGTGGAGCTGAGGTGCCGAGCTCTACTTTCCTGCCAGTTTCAGTACTGAACTCAGATTCCTCGCAGCAAGCGGCACTCGATTCTTTGCCAGACAATCTTTCCCGTTCACCCTTTCGCCGGCGGATCGAGTGAGGCAGCTGAGATGAAGCGCACGCCCGAGTGGATTTCGACGACGTCGAACCTAGCGTACGCTGCGTCTCAGAACTCTCGCCGATCAAACTCACACTGACTTCGTGCCTACTCACAGGATCAGGGCTCGCGACATGCTGTTCGCGTTATCCTCGTCGCAGCCGGCGGTCCTCCCCATGCTGATGCGCGCGGCGATCATCTCGTCGGAGTTCGCCAACAGGAGCAGCATCGCGACCAGTGGTGCAGTCTCGCCGCCCTGAGTACCTGTGCGGGAGTCCGAGCAAGTCGGTATCGCAGAGGTAGCTCGCATTCATCTCGCTCCCTGCCGAGGCCGCTTTCAAGCTTGATCACGGGAGAAACGTCCTCGCCGCTTTTGGGTACGTATTCTACGTCCCCCCCCCCGTTCTTCGCTGACCGAGTGTGCGCAGCCAAATTATCACCAAGCCGCTCATGGTCGACGTCTCGCTTCTCGTCCACCTCATCGAGGAGTTCGCAATCTTGTCGACGCTCCGCACGACTACCAGCAAGGGCAACATCACAGAGTGGTCCTGGCACCGTCTCATCCTCCCTCGATCCCTCATGCGTCGCCTCATTCGTGGCAGCCGCGAGCGATGCATCATCGACATCAAGTTCGTCTGCAATGTCTCGGCGCTGAACGTGATCGCTGAATCTCTTCCGTCGTAGCCCCAGGATGCGTCTCGAGCTCGTGGAGTTGATCCGCAAGCTGGTTATCGACGTGCTCTCGGGGAGCCCCACCTGCTCTTCGAGGGGATCCCTATCTCCGGAGGCGCATATGTTCGGCATGTCATCGCTTTCCGCCTGTGCATATACTCAGCGAAGCTACCTCATCGCCTTCGCTCACCTCACGTCGGCTCAGGATTCGCCTCATGGTCTGCATCGCGGTGAACACCGACAATTCGAAGGCGAGCCGGTGCACTTTGTTCAGCATCGTCGAAGCTAACCCTCTCTTCGCAGCTCGAAAACCGCGTCCGAGACGAGATGAAGACCATTCTGGACCTCGGGCCTCATGCTTTTGATCTTCGCACGGCCGGGTTCGTCGCTCGCTCGCTTTGCTGCCGAAAAACGCTAACCTGTCTCGCTCCAGGTACTTCACCGCGCGCAACTGGAGCGCTCTCGAGGACCAGCTCATCCGAACTGGAAGGCGCTTTGGGCTCGACTCTATCCTCTAGCTCGACCTCTCTCCCGACAGCAACCTCCGAGCTGCAGCAGGTGTCCGAGTTGTGCGCGGAGTGAGCCTTGACGCCGTCGAACGCCAGCTCTTCACGACACTCTCACCTCGCGCCAAGGAGTTCGTACCTTCCTTCCTTCGTCAAGCTGCGCCGCCCATCAACAAGTCGAACGCCGACGCCGACGGCGAAGAAGCTGGGGACACGTCTTTCGGAGAGGAGTCCGCAGCTGCGACGGTCGAGGAGGAGACGAAGCAGGCCGCCATCGCCGTGGCGATTCTGGAGAAGGAGAACGCCGCTGCGACGATTCTGCAGAAGCGAGTTCGCCATCGCCTCTTCCAGATCAAGGATCGCGAGCAGCATGAGAAGCGCTCGTTGCTCGTTCTTTGGCGATCGTACCAAGAACGGAAGCGTCGCCCTGCCATCGCAGGCCCTCTCGTCGAGCTCGTCTTTGCGCTCGAAGGCAACCACCGTCTTCTCAAGAAGGCGAAGGACGTACTCAAGAAGAGCTGGCGTAGTGCGAAGGGGGACGACGAGACGAAGACGGCCAACGCCATCACTCAAGTCAAGTGCGTCCTTTCTCTTCGCTGCCCGAGCACCACTGACCCCCTCTCCCGCTTACAGCAAGTTCAGCCACCAGTTCGGAAGCATCCTCGGCAACCTCAAGCCCTTCTCCCCCGTCCTCAGCAATCCCAACGCCGTCACCCTCCTCCGCTCTTCCCTCGCCTCAGTCCCGTCGCTCATGCGCGAAGCGAAAGACTTCCTCGCGAGCGTCGAGCAGAGTCCGCCGGACGCCTCGCTCGCGACGCACTTTGAGCTCGGCGTCAAGGGGCTGTTGCAGAAGGAGAAGGTTAGGCAGAAGGTGCAGCAGGCGAAGCCGGATTTGGTGTTTGGGGAGGAGGGGGAGGTGTCGCTGGAGGAGGAGGAGGCGTTCGAGCGGGCGGGGAGGTTGAGGGCGTAGTGCGGAGGGAGGTGATGTTAAGGAGGAGGAGTTTAGGGAAGTCGTGTTGTGCTTGAGGAGGGTAGGGCTTGAGTTAGTGCTTTGAATCAACGTTGTGCTCGGTAGCGAGAGCAGAGTGCGAACGTCGAGAGCTAGCCGCGAACTCCGTCCTTGCATTACGCCTCTTCCCACGTCCAAACTTAACGACAGTACAAGGGTTACAACCTAAAAAAGTCAAAGTCGAACGTCGAACGGAAAGGAGAGGGGGGTACGACGAAAAACCGAAAAGCCCAGCTACTTGTAGAAGCCCTAACGCAAGTCTCACTCCTAATCGGCATACTACGAGATCGACCACCGTCAGCATCCAGCGCAAGCAAACCGGAAAGGCGAAACGCACCAGCACCAAACGCGACCCTCCCCGAATCCAGCGATCCAAATCCTCATCATCATCCACCGCAATCAACCTCGCTCCTCCCGCCATGATGACCTGCCCACCCCCCGCAGGTCCCTGCGCGCTCCCGACCTCCTCGCGGTACCTCAAATGAACGACATCGTTCCCGAGCCGTTCGCGAACTTTTTCGAGAATGGCGGCGTGCGAGATGTTGGGCGGAACGCGGATCGCGATCAGGTCGTCCGTGTTACGGTGGAAGATCTTGATCTTGACGAACGGGACGTTTTGGTTCGCTGTGCCGAGGGGAGGGAGAGGGGAGGAATTGGGTGGGAAGGGGTAGGTCGCTTGGTAGGATTGCGAGGGTGCGGCGTATTGATCTGCGAGCGTACGAGGAGGGTTAGTACGGGATCGGAGAGGGAGAAGCGAGAGAGAACGTACCCTCGCCAGCAGCTGAGTACTGGTTCGACGACCGCGAATAGCTCCCCTGCTCCTGCTCTTGCGCGCCATAGCTCGGGTACCCTCCTCCGTTCAAATCGAGCCTTTCCATCCCCTTCTCGACTCCACTCTTCCTCTCCTGCCCGTCCATCTGATCCAAATACTCGACGAGCTCCCCGTACTGCCCCTCGATACTCGCCGCTCCTCCTCCCTCCTGATCCCCCTTCCCATTCCCCACCTCAACCTCGACGTCCCCCGCTCTCGGCACCAAGAACTCATACATGAGTCCCCCGCCCCGAATCCGGTCCGGAAGACCACAGAGGTCGGTAAGGTAGATGCTCAGATCGTGCACCCTCTGCGCGCAAACGACCTCGTCCTCAAAGTCGGTCGGACCAGGCATCATCGGCAAGATCCTCTCCGCCGGTCTCCCACTGTCCTCGCCACCCGGAGGGATGCGGCCCGCTTCGACTGGGAATTCATCCATGAGGGCGATTTGGAAGTCGTAGAAGTCCTGGTAGAGGCGGTAGAGGATGAGGGAGGCGCCCGTCGTAAAGTTGGCGCGAAGGTGGAACCAGTACGCGCCTTCCTCTTGGTGGAAGCTCTCGACCGAGGCGGAGAGGACGAGGCCGTACTGCTGGCGTTCGCGCGTGTAGGAATACCGGTTCTCGCCCGTTTCGCCGTACGATTCGCGTCGAGAGTCGGAGCCAGAGTTGGTGCCGAGGGCGGGGGAGGAGTGGGAGGCGTGCGTGGGAGGGAAGTTGGGGTTGCGGAGGTCGTCCTGGTCGTCGTAGTGTCGCGCCGAGGGAGAGGTGGGAATCGGAGGAGGGGTTCCAGAGTTCGCGCCGTAGCCCGCTGCTCCGCCGACGGGCGCGCTGCCGTCCGCAAAGTCGAACCGCCCGAGAGGAATCGACGCGCTCTTGTAGTCGGCCGTCATCTTCTTCCACTCCTCGACCTTGGGCACGACGGCACTCCGAATGAGCTCCTCGACGTTCTCCACCGGCTTCCCCGTCGTCATATCCTGAATCTCGACGAACGCGACGGGGATCAAGCCTGGTCCTCCGAGTCGTCCGATGGGCTTCGCGACGAACCACTCGTGGTTGGACTGGGCGATAACGATGATGGGTTCTCCTCGTTTCGCATCGAGTTCGTCGGCGCGTTCGGCGACAAAGTCGTACTGGACGATTCCATAGAGAGGTTGGGACTTGGGGGCGGGTTGGGAGGGAGGGCGGGAGGCGGCAGTGCCGGAGGAGGTGGAGGCCGAGTTGTGGGTGGTGATGGGAGGGGAGATGGGTGGGGAGGAGATGAAGGTGCTCTGCGTCGGTCCGGTGCTCGTAGGGATGTAGCCTTGCTGTCCGCCCTGCTTGGCGCCTCCGTATTGTTGCGACGACTGAGCCTGCTGCTGCTGCTGCTGCTGCTGCATCGACGATCCCCCGTACCCCGGAGTGATCTGAGTCCCTCCCCCTGCGCTCTTGCCTGCGACGCCCTGCGCCGTCTCTCGTACGTTCCGCCCTAGCACCTGAAAGCTCCTCGCCGGCACCAGACCCCTCGCGCCAGTCATCGGGTTCGCCGCGTCGAACCAGTCGTCCCCGCCCTCGTCACTGACGACATGGAAAAAGTCTCCTTCCGCGAACGAGAGCTCACGCGGACTGCGCGAGCGGTACGCCTCTGTGGCGCGGATAACCCGTTTTGGAGGGGCGGGCGACTGGAGAGGGCGCGATGAGGGCGCGATATAGGGTTGAGAGAGGGGAAGCCAGCGGTAGGCAGGGAGCTGAAGGTGGGAGTGGGAGCGCCTATGCTCCCCTTGTTGAGGGACCGACGAATGCCCTTCATGGGTAGAGGAAGAGGTGGGCGCGGCGAGACGAGGGTGCGGAGTGATACTGAGAGGGAGGGGAGGGGAACGAGTCACGCTAGAGTCAGCTAACACGCCCTCGTTCTCTGTCCATCCCAGAGAGAGGACTCACCACCTCGGAGAGCTGTGGTCTTTGTGTCGGCGTCGGAGGGTCTGGATGAATGCGCCGTTATCGTCGCCGGAGAGTTGAACGGGGAGCGTTCGTTCAGGGAGGGCGCGGAGGACTCTGGAGGGAGGTCGGCAGGTGGGCGAGGCGGGGCACGGTGCTGGTTGGCCGAGTTGTTGTCCTGAGGACAAAGGAGAAAATGGAGGGGAGGGACGAAGGAAGACTCCGCGTGGGCTGAAGAGTTTCCCTGTTGTTGATCCGGCGACTCGGTGGTTGTACTTGGGCGTAACCTGGTTGGTATTAACGTGTCGAGGTCGTTGGTGCTGAAGCGAGAGGATGAGAACGAACAAAAAACGGAGGCGGGTCGGAATCGAAAGAGGTCCGTGCTGGAAGGCCTGGCTGGCGACGACGGCGGAGTCGTGCTTCGGGTTTTTCGAGAGCGTTGATCAAGGCGTTTGAGTGCAACAGCGTTTAAAAGAACGTCGACCTGAGTAACTGAGTCGATCCACCGAAAAAAGTCCTCGCCGACCTCGTTCTCCGAAAGACCCCAGATTCGCCTCTTCCTTCTGCGCACATAGAGCACGCAGTTCCCGTATCGCTCGGTCGATATAGGGACAATGCGCAGAGATCAGAGCAAAGACGCAGGCCCCAAATCTTGGAGCGTTGAAGCGGTGCAGTCGTCGAATAGCGAGACAGTTGAGCGAGGTAGGAACGAAGCTGGGAAGGAGAACAGTACCAATGCGGCGCGAGGAGAGCTGGACAACGAAGCAGCGACGCCAAAGCCGAAAGCAGAGGAGTCCTGGAGCGCAGCTGAGCAAAACAAGCACAGCGAGCAGCGACATCCCCCTCCGTAAAAAGCACTCCCTTCCCTTACACACATACGTCGTCCCCAGTACCCTATACGCCCCTCAAACTGCCCTAGTAACCCCTACCATCCATTAACGGAACACACCCCACCCCCTCGCTCCCAATCACGCCTCCGCACCCTCCTTAACCTGCAGCTCCTCCAACGCTCCTACCAAATCCCTCGCTCCAGCACTGTTCCCCGTCCTAGCTGGCGTCCCTCCAGTTCCAAACGTGTTCCCCTGCACTACAAGCGCACAGCACATCAGCTTCCCTCCCTCTCCCTCGAAGAACCGCGACTCACAATCAGCCAACCTCTCCTCGTTGAGCAAATCCGCATAACTCGTGAACGACAACCTCCTCATCGCAGGCTCTGCCTCCCCCAGCGCGTCGATCGAAGGACCGCTCGCGAGGTGATCCGTCGAGCTCGGCGACGGGAACGGCACCGCCCCCACCGAGTACGAAGGTTTCGCCGCATGCGCACTTGGTGCATTGGCATGAGATATGGGGAAGAGGGGAGGACCGATGGAGGAGGGAGAATCGGGGGAGCGGGAACGGGCGGTCGAGTGGCGGACGGGCGAGCGGGAGGCGTGTGGGAGGGTCGGGGGTAGGGCGGGGGAGGACCAGCCGAAACCGACGTCTTCGGAATCGCGCACCATTGAGGCTAGGTCGGAGGAGGAGAGTTCGTCGGAAGAGGAGAGGGCGACGAAGGCTTCGTCGAGGACTGGGGGGATCGCGACGTCGACGGCTTCTTGAGGCGAGATGTGGTGGGTCGCATGGAATTCAACGTCTGCGGGTACGTGGCCAGTCAGTTCTCGTGCTCTTCCGAAGCACAGCACGCCACCGTGACGAGCCTTGGCCCTCCTCCGGCCTCAAGAGAAACGCTCCTCACCTCGCTCAAAGATGTGCGTCAAATCCGGCTGACTCTCCGACACCGACAAGGATAGGTCATGGTTCGAGCGCGCCGGCGAACCAGGCTGCGTCCCGCTCACGAGACTCCGCTCCCTCGGTGTGGGAGACGTGGGGCGGGAAAAGGTCGGTGAACCAGGGACGGAGGGTGAGGGGACGACGGGGGAAGGACGGGAGGCGAAGGAGAGGGGGCTGGGAGGGGAGAAGCCGGAGACGCAGGAGGCGAGGGTGATGGGTGGGGGGGACGAGGGGGAGAGGCTGCGTGAGCGTGAGGTACCGCGACTTGAGCTCGAACTGGTGTGGTGGTGCGTGACGCGCGGAGAGTCGATGGTGATGGCGGGAGAGTCGATTCCTGCTTCGAGCGTTGCGCTGAGCGTGTTGGCTTGGGAAGCTGTGGTGACAAGGAGGGAAGGGGTGGTGTCAAAGCGGGGTAGGAGAACGGCTGTGGCGGAAGCTCTTACCTGGTGGCGCTGAGATTGCTGCTGCCTGGTACTCTGCGGGCGAGGAAGACATGGATCCTAGAACTGAGGCGAAAGGCAGGAGGAAGCAAGGCCGAGCGGTGCAGACTCGATTCCGCGTCCGCCGCGCGAGGATGCTGCGCTCTCTACCTTTTCGAGGCTTTCCAAGGGCTCACTGATTCGCTGCGAAACGCGCTGAAGAGCTCGTTTTGTCGCTCGCTCCGATATAACGAGCTCGTTCCCAGACAATCATCGACGCTTGTACACACACGCCGTCAACAACGCCGCTGCCTTCTTCGTCGTCTCCCCCCTGCTCATCGGGCAGTCTTCTCCCGCAGTCTTGACGAAATCAAACATGATGAAATGGGTGTTGGTCGTGTCCTTCAGTCGGTGAGATAGTCAGCGAGCCAGCAGCGAACGAAGACGGACGACGACGCACCTTGTGAGTCTTCTTGAATCCGATAAACTCGATCAGGGCGACAAAGGCGTCGACGTTGGTGAACCTGCTCGTCACCTCGGCAATCTTGAGCTGTCCTCTGCAAAAAAGGAAGATGAACGACGGGGTCAGCCACCGAAGCGCGAACGCAGACCGAACCGACGTCGAACTCACCCCTCCTTGAGGATCCTCCTCGCCTCTCGCACCATCTCGACCCAATCGGTCCCCATAAGACTCAAGCAGCACACAACGCAATCGACAATCTGTCCTCCCGCCCGTCCTCCAGGAAGCGGCACACTCGAGCACTCGGCCTCGATGACCCAGCCGTCCTTGCTGACGAGGTCGAACGAGATGACCTTGAGATCCTTGGGCACGAGCGCGCGGGCCAGTGCAGCGTCACCGCAGCCAAAGTCGGCGATGAGGGAGAGAGGAGGGAGGGCGGAGAGGGAGGTCGTGAGGAGTGCGAGGGGGTGGACGGGCCAGTGGGAAGCTTGGCCTCGGAAGCCGGCGTGGTACTGCGAGAGCTGGGGTCAGCAATGCGAAGATACTGCAGAGTGGAGCCAGAGCACGCACGTCGTCGAAAGCGCCTTCCTCCTTCATCGTCGCCCAAGCTTCCTCGCCCGTGCTGGTATAGAGCGTCTCGTTGAGCATGCGGAACTTGCCTCCAGCGAGCTTCGCACGCAACGCCGTCTGCATCGCCGTCTGAGGTGTTGCCGATGATCCTCCGCTCGCCTCCTCGTCGGTGGGAGCAGCGTGACGGGCCGAAGGCTTCGCGGGCGAGGCGTCGTAGGAGTCGGCTTGGTGACGGGGTGGGAGAGCCGACATGTTGGCGGACGAGGCGGGGGAGAACTCGTTGTTGTCCTTTTTTGTTCTTCGCCTTCTTGGGCTTCTTCGCCGGCTCGAACCTCGCTGGCTTCTCCTTCTTCGGCGCAGGCGACGACGCAGCTCCCTCCGGCTTCCCTCCCTTCTTCCCCTCTCCCATCACCGCAACAACCGGTAGCCCACCCTCCTTTGCCTCATTCTTCTTAGCCTTAGCCTTCGCCTTCGCCCTAGCCTTGCTCTCGTCCTTCTCCGCCTGCTCGACCCCGCTCTTCCCTCCCGCACCCAGGTCCCCACCCCACCCCGAGTCCTTCTCCATCTTCCTCATCCGCTTCATGAGCTTGTCGAGGTTGACTTCGACGCTCTCTTCCTTGCTCAGAGGGGCCTTGGAGGACGAGGACGGGCCGGCATCGGACTTGCGCTTGCGCTTTTTGGACAGGGCGGCGGCGGACGGAGTCGCAACGGGCTTGCTGCTGGAGGGGATGGAGAGGCCGGGAGTGTCGAATAGCATTGATACGGTCGGCGTAGCTGTAGGTGAGAGGAGGCGGGAGGGAGGAGGAGAAGCGCTTGCAAACTAGAGAAATTTTGGAGGCGGCAAAGAATAGGAGGTTCTCTCCCTTCTCTTTGCTTTCCAGGTCAGTTCTGAACCTGAAGGTGAAGCTGAAGTAGCTGAAAGTAGTACAAGGACGCCCAACGAGCCAACCTCCACCTGAGGGCCACTCAAACGACTCGTCCCGTCCCGAATCATCCTCTCGCTCAGCTCTCTGATGAGCTTCGCAAGCTTTTCTCCAGCATCCGATATCCAATTCCCCACGACTTCATCCCAAGTTATACACCAAGCCCGAAACGACATTAAGCACCCGTAACCGCCCTCAATCCAAACTACGTCCTCGTAGGGAATTCCCGAAGGATCGACCCCAACCCACTCTCCTCCGACGCCATCGTCGCCATACTCTCCTTCCGCTCCGACACCGCTCTCGGCTTTATGAACGGATGTCGCTGGACGAAACCCGCTCCACTTGCTCGATCCTGCTCGCTCGACTTCCCGCCGTCCTGGGGAGCCCAATAGCCCGACGCGCTCGCTTGCCATCGTCGCTGCGTCCGCTCGACGAAAGGATCTTCGCTCGTTTGGGCAAGATCTTCGAGGCGAAGACGAGGGGCGACGTCGTGCGCTGGGTCCATCACGTCCTCCTCCTCGGAATCGCCATCGAGACTTCCTCCGCTCGCTGTCCCCAGTCGCGACGCTGCCGTTTTGAAAGAGGATTGAGAACGAGTGTCGCAGGAAGTGCGAGTTTTGTCGCAGGAAGTGCGGGGTTCTTCTTCCTCGATTCGGATGGGGACGACGGTGAAGGGAGGTCGGAGGGGAGAGCGAGGAGGGGGAGTCGGACGAGGGCGAGAGGGGAAGACGTTGCGAAAGGGAGGTTGCAGCGACCTTGCCACCAGAGAGTCCTCGAGATGTGGAGAGAGGAGGGCGTTTGTCTTTGTCCCGAGCGCGCGGCTTGCGTACGGGAGGTCCGAATCGGAATGCTGGAGGGCCGACGCGCTGGACCAAACGGGGTCAACTGGGCGAACGGTTCCTTCGCCACTTGAAGAGCTCGACGACTCTCGTTGCCAGTTGACGACGGTCGCAGGAGTAGGAGTAGGAGTGGGGGACGACTCGAACGGATTGCTGAATCTTGCAGGAGGTGATGAGTTGCCTTCGTAGGGCGAGCCATCGCGGTGGTAGGATCGGATCTCGAACTGAGATTCGACGGAATCGGAGCTGATGATCGACGTGCCATAGGTCGATGAGGCGCCGCTCTGGATGGACGCTGCGACGTTCCTGTTCCTCGAGGGGTTGAAGGAGACGGGGAGGCCGAGGAATGTGGGACGGGGGCGAGCGGCTTCAGGGAATAGGCGAGCGTGCGAGCGTATCGATGATCCAGGGGGAAGGGCTGGGTGACGAAGGAGGCGCAGTTAGTACTCGTTCTGCATCACGCGAGAGCGACTTGAGAAGACGCACCTGCGTTCGCCTTTGCACGACGCCTCCTCCCCCACAAAAATAACAGTGCGAGCGCTATTCCCACCACAAAGATCGAAACGAAGACGCCAATCAGGATGCTCCTCGTTCGGTCCGCTGCTGCCGCAGCCTCAACTTCCTTGACTGCCGTCGCTTCTCCCGACGACGTCGGTCGCGCGCTGCGAAAGCTCGTTGTAATCCTTCCCCGCGAATCCGTCGTCGTGACAAAGCCGGCGGAGGTGACCACGGTGGCTTCGGAGAGCAGGGACGAGAGGGAGGATGCGAGGATGGACGAGGCGGCGCTTCCGGATAGCGTAAAGGCCTGACCTTGCGCGTCGGTCGTAGTGATCACGGCGTCGGTAGCGAGGAGGGAGGAGGCGACGGCGATTGCTGAGGTGCCAGTGAGGGTGGCAGTCGAGAAAGCGACGGTTTCGCCACCGACGACGGTGGAGAGAACAAAGGTCGTTGTGGCTGACGGGGAACGGTCAGCAAACGGAGTCTCTGGCGGTTCTGCGAAGCTTTACGTACGTTCCGAGGGAACCACCTGGCTCTCCGCGATGGGGCTCGTTGGTGAAGGTACCGTGCCGGGCGAAGATCCGCCGTTCGCGCCCGAGGAAGCCACTGGGCCTCGCGAAGTGGCTGCTGTCGTCGGAGAGGGATTGGGCGGGGAGGGATTGAACAGGGAGGGGGTATTTGGTGGTGCGGGTGCTGAAGTCGCAGGAGGGGGCGAGGAGGGCGGTGGGGCTGGCGAGCTTGGTGCGGTGACGGGCGGTCGCGTCGCTACGGAACGCGTCGTTGCTGGAGCTAAAGGAGGTAAGCGAGAAGAAATCAAAGAAGTGTAGGGGACGCACTGGTTGCTGGGCGGGGCGAGGTGGGGGCCACCACGGCGGGACTCGACAACGCTGGGGAGGCAACGGGGCAGTTCCCGACCTGTGTACCGGGGAAGACCGTTAGCTGCCAGCGATCAATGTTGGCTTGAGGACTCACCACACCAGGAATCAAGCAAGGCAACCCCAAGCCAGAGGTCAGATCCTTGACCGCGCCGACGGTTCCTCCCAACGCTCCTCCAAGGGCGTTTCCCAACCCTCCGAAAAGCTGGCGTTCGTGGATTTTGCCTCGTTGCTGCACCTGGCGCCAAAGAACGTCGTCGTGCGCGCCTCCTGGCGTCTCGAACGTGGGCGAAGTGCTGGGAGCGAATCCCATCCTGAGCTGTGTCCTGCCGTTCGTGTGTGGGAGGCGTCAAGGTCGAAGAGGGCGCGGCAAAGCAGAGGGATTTGGGAGCAAGTCAGCAGAGGTGTAGCAGTCTGCCTTGGGTCCAGGCTTGGACCAAGAAGGAAGACAATTAGCGCACAATGAAGAGCGAGCGGCGATCCTTTCAAGCTCGCCGGAGTTCGCTTGTGCTGATTCTGTTGTTGGCGTGCTCTGTAGAACACCTCGCTCGAGCATTCCCCGCTGTAAAGAAGCTGGCGACGTGCAGTCGTGGTGCTGGAGAAGAAGAACGGCTCTGCGGTTTGAAGGCGGGGACGCGCGGCCTGTGTCTCCACCGTTGGAACGCCGAGGCTAGCGAGTCACGCAAACAGTCCAATGAGAGCTCTGGATCGTTCGTCGCCTTGCAGGGGAGTACGACGGCGCGGGAGCTGGCAGGAGACGGCGGTGGCTTCGACGCGCACGCAGAGGGAGTCCCCCTTGAACGCTCTTGACTCGCCGTTCGTTGAGCGCAGAGCTTGAAGGGCTACGCTGGACCTTCAAGAGGGTGCAGGCAAGCTCTTGAGGGCAGCGAGAGGGGAGGGAAGAGGTCGACATGCGCGTAGGCTGTTGTGCTCTCGAGCTCTGTCCTGCTACTCCTCCTCCGCCTTCTCGCCACTGCTCTCTGTTTGCCTTCTGCCGGCGCACAACGAGCTCCTCAGCTGCTCCCGAACCTGCGCTGATGGATCCCTTCGCTCTCTTCGCCAAACCGCCCGGAGCGCCCTCTCCTCCCCCTCCTCCCGCCACGATCCGACCCTTCACGACGACAGACCTCAAGGTGGTCCGCTACACCGTCGACAGCGGCACCATGTAACCCTCCTCCCGCCAACCTAGCCGCTCTCCTTCGCCCCTTCCCCCTCCTTGTCCTCGCGCCCCTCGTCCACCTCATGATCACTGTTCACTTTAGCCGATGCTGGCTTGACTCGGTGCAGCTGTGCGCAAGCGAGAACACGGCTCGATACCTTGCAGAGTGTCGCGCAGGGATATCGACGGGTACTACGAGACGGCGAAGCTAGCAGGAGATGGAAAGGTCGCCTCGAGGAAGGGGTCAAAGGTCGCCACGGAGGGAGGACGTAAGGGGTTCTGGGTACTGGAGTACGACGGGCAGATCCTCGGCGCGCTGGGAATCACCGGGCGTAACGCAGGCAAGGAGCTCGATTCCATCAGCGACCTCCCTCCTACCGAGGCCAGCTCTCCCAAATCCACCTCCTCCGCCGTCTCCACCTCCTCCACTCTCCGAAATCGCGCCACCGCCACCTCCTCCGTCACTTCGACCCTCTCCACAAGCTCGACCGTCCACCTCCGCCGCTTCGCCACCCTCCGTGCGGCCGGGATTGAATCCGAGCTCCTCGCCCACGCCACTTCTTTCGTCTTCTCCCCGTTCTCCTCCGACATACCAACAGCGGGATACCTCACCATCGCACTTCGCCCGATCGTCGAGCGCGGTCTTCTCGCAGAGCTGCGCGTAGCGAGAACCAAGGAGGTATCCGTCGGGAGCGCGTTGGAGATTGAGGTGGAGGGGTGGAAGGAAGGAAAGGAGGGGTGGTATAGTCGCGTGCTGGGAGCGTGTTGGCCGTTGGATTTGGGGCGGAGGACGATAGTGCTTGAGCGGAAGGACTGGGAGGCGTTGCGGGCGAATTGAATGAACGGTTGCTGGGAAGCTCGAGGCTTGACTGAGCTAGAGACAGAGACGGCCACCGCTTCGCAAGAGGAGAAGAATGACCACAAGCGAGCGAGTCACGGGATTCCTCGCGACTTGTTGTTCGTTCGCACCTTGGGATGCCGTTGCTTCTGCTCTCCCGGCGGGATCACTTCTGTTTCAACTTTTTCCTGCTTCTCCCCTCGCTTTTCGCAAATCCTCTCCTCGCTACGAACTATTACATACACACCGACAGTCTCCCGCACAAAAACACAGACCGTCTCTCGCTGTCTCTGTGGGAACTCCCTTCGCTTGTTGACCTGACGCGTCGCGTCTCTTTCCTCCGATCTCCAGACGGGGTAAAGATCCTGTGTAGACCCAGACTCGGGATCGCTTCCCCGTTCCCTCATCGAGGTCGACGCACCCCGGCGATCCTCTACGAACCTTTTTGGGACGCGCGTCGCGTACCCCCAAGTCGCGCCCCAAGTCTCAATCGCAGCAGATCGAACACGCAGCTCAATCGGGGACTATCTACGTTATTGCCCAGGCGAGTACGCGCCTGCTGCCGCGGTCTGGGAGCTTCGCGTGCACGACGGAGGAGCCCTTCGCAGAGCTGGCAGATTGTTGACTGAGAGCAACTGAGAGCACGAGTCGAGAGGAACAACGCGTAGTTGCTCGTGTTCATTATATGGAGACGCGCGTCGCGTTCTCTTCCGCAAATCGCGAAAGTGCGAGGTGCGCCGTACCCACGCCAGCTTCGACAAGTACTCATTCGTCATTTCTCTTAACCGACTTTCCCTTTGTAGATGCCCTGTTGTTGTTGTTGCATGGGTACATCGGTGTCAATCGCAAGCGCGAGAGTGTTGAGAGCCTAGCAAAGGAGTGGAGACCTGGTGGTGGGAGCGGGAAGACGCGTCGGGCGCGAAGTTTTCCGAGGGAGCTCTCTTCTTCTTCTCTCCCCGTCTGCTCCTCCTTCACGCCTCCCCGACGCGACCTGGGGTGAGTAGTACAGTACTGCACCTCCCCCCTCCCCAGGGCTCCCCAGTCTTCTCCGCTCTCTCCAGAAGCCACCTGACTTTCGATCTTCTCTCGACTATCCTCACGCGAGATTGAGTGTCTTACCCTCCCGCTCTTGGAGTTTATTCCTACGCCTCCCTGTAGAACAGACGCGAACACGCTCTTTTCTCATTCCCCAGAGAGAACGCGTCCGTAAATGGCGGGAAGGGAAGATCAACCTTCAACCTCTCGACGCGTAGCGAGTTCCAGTTTCTCCCTTTAAAGAAGGCCTTCCGTCTCTCTCTCTCCTGCCTTCATTATTCTCACACTCTCCTTTACAGTCCCCAGTCTCCCCACACTCGTTTTACTTCTCTTCCCTTCCCATCTTCGACATGTTCTCTCGTTTCGCCGCCCTCGCCACCCTCGCCACCCTCGCTTCCGCCCAGATCGACCTCGGAGGACTGCTGAACCTCAACCTGGACCCCAACATCCTCAACAATGGCGAAACCCTTGTGAACATCAACGCAATCGCTGACATTCTTGATCCCACTGGTGCGCTACACCTTACCCCTCCTTCTTCTCCACGACAGCTAGCTGACGCGTTCCGTTTGCAGAATGCGGTGGTGGGTCGGTCATCGGACTCTCCATCAACCTCCTCATCCCTGCCCTCGCCTCCGTGTGCCTTTGCGTGGATGCTGCCGGTGGAATTCTCGCACGTTTCGGTTCTGCTGCCTCGCCTCGTCGCTAGCTAACTCCCCTTTCTCTTCCAGCCCGGATTCATCGCCACGTCGCCTTGTGCCGCCTGCACGGATCCCAACGCGACCGGAATCTGCGCCACCGACACTTGCGGCTGCGCCTGCTTGCCCGGCTTCTTCGCTGTTCGTCTCCCCCTTCCTCGCTACCACTCTCGCTGACCCCATACGCGTGTCCAGGATGCCCTCACTGGCACTTGCCTCTCCGTCGCCGCCTGCACAATCCTTGGCAACGTCGTCGTCGACGTCCTCGGCACCGGCCAGTCCGTCTGCCAGCTCGCACCTTCGGCCCTCGCTCGCTCGCGCGCCAAGAAGTCCCTCACCAGCAGCCAGGCCGACCTTTGCCCTAGCTCCGAGACGGCTTGCCCTCTTCCCTCCGGTGGATACGAGTGCCTCGATGTCACCTCTTCCCTCGATTCGTGCGGAGGTTGCCTCGGACACGGTGGAGTCAACGTGCGTCGCTTTCTCTCTCTCTCCTCGCTCGCTCGTTCTTTGCTGACTTCCTGTTTCCTCCTTCAGTGCCTCAGCATCCCTGGAGCCCTTGGAGTCTCTTGCGTCAACTCCCAGTGCGCCGTCAGCTCTTGCTTCCCCGGATGGTCGTTCCAGGTTCGTTCCCTCCCTCCTCTTCCTCACCGACAACTCGCTAACGTTTGATATCTCTCCAGCACGGAGCGTGCGTTCGCGTCTAGGCTTTCGACGACGGGGTCGTGGTGGCTGTTCTCGTTTTCCGTTATCAGTACTTTTAGTCCTCCCTTTGACGATTCACGTTTTGCCATAGCCATGTGTACACACGAACGAGGGTAGAGCCGGGCACAATGCATTCGATGACCTGGCGGTGGACTTATACATTCCTGCGAGCGAGAGAGCCAGAGAAAAACAACAGCGCCGGAGCGACGACAAAACTACATCTCGCTCGCCTCCTCTCGACCTCCTTCCTCCTCAACCGGTCCCTCCCAACCTCCCTCAAACGAAACGCACCTCCCCGGCTCGTCCCTCAGCGCTGCGCCAGCATCAGCTTCGCACCCTCAACGCGCAAAAAAACGAACTCACCCTCTCCCGCCTTCTCCCACCAGCTCGGCAAGACCCTATAAACCCTCTCCACGATCCACATCTCCCTCACTTCCTTCCCCGGGAGACGAGGGACGAAAATGACCTGCTGCAAATCGGCTTCGAGGACGATGCCGGCGTGGAGATGTTTGACGTTCGGCTCGTCGACGAAGAGCGAGATAGGGTTGTGCAGGGAGTGTGGGTGGGAGGAGGTGGTGCTGGGAAGAGTGGGGGAGAGGGAGGTGGTGAGAGGGAAGGAAGCGTTGTGGGGGGAGAGGTGGAGGCGGTAGAGGCGAGGTGGGTCGGTCGTGCTCGCTCCTCCCTCGACCGGCGCAGTCGTCCTCGTCGTCGCGGAATCGATCTCCTCCCATCGCACCACGCTCCTAGCGCTCCTCTCCCAGGCTCCAACCCTCCACTCCCCCTCCTCGCTCCCCAACACCCCCCTAACGACCTCAACCTTCTCCACCCCCCTCTCCTCCCCCATCCACGCCTCTAACTTCCTCGCCTCCTCCTCAATTCCCTTCCTCATCAGCTCGGCCCTCGCGAGCGGACTCTCGCTCTCCGTCTCGAAACCCGGCCACCCTTCGTAAGGCGTCGTATCGAGGTCGAGCTCTGCGTCGGTCGTGATGAAAGTGGCGGATCGTTGTGAGGGAGGGGATCGTTGTGGGAGGAGGTGGGGGGTCGTGCAATGGGAGAGGGGAGGGGAGGGTGGATTCGGGTGTTGGGAGGAGAGCGTGAAGAGCTGTGTCGAAAGGCGTTGGGAGCTGTTTGAGGAGGGAGATGCAAGAAGCGACTGTGGAGGACGTCAGGGCTGCGGATGGCGAGGAGAGGGATGGACGAACGCTGGTGCTGAGCTGCTGCGGCGATGGTGAGAGCGAGGCGGATCTTGGGCTCTTGGAGAGGGAGGACGTGGCGGACGATCAGGAAGTGAAGGAAGTTAAGCAGGACAAGAGGAGCAATTGTGAGCGTGGGCGTGTAGCTGCGAGCTCGAAAATCGTCAGCTCGCTTCGCACGGAGGAACAAAAAACGCACCGGTCATTCATCCTGTCGTCCAGCCAGCGAGCGATAGCTCCTTCGCTCAAGACGTTCTGAGCCCATTCCTAACTTTGAACTTTCCGCGAGCTCAAAGACTTCTGCCTCGTCGTCTGAATCGGCGGCGGTGGTCTCGAATACGGCCTGAGGGTCGCTGCCTCGTAGCGCCTGCCTCCCGAACTTGAGGCGGAGGGCGCGAATGTCGAGCTGGAGGTGGTGTCTGTTGGCTTCATTGCTTAGCTTATGCACGTTTTCTTAGAGAGGCAAGGAGGACTCACAAGACTTGGTCGATCGTCAACTTGAAGTCGAAAGGAAGCGAGCGAAGAGACCTCCATTCGTCCACCGCTCTCAGCATTCGCTGGTCCCAAGGAAGCGTCCTGGATAACGCAACTATCAGCTCTTTCCTCCGAGCCCAGCGAGCAAGATAAACTCACGGGTCGTAGCGATTGACGTCCGCTTCGTGCGGCGGTGGTTCCAGTCTCCCTGGCTCGAACCCCGTGCCCTTCTTCTTCTTGCGCTTCTGGTGAGGCCTCCGACGATGGTGATTTGCCGGAGAGTCGCCGAATCCGATGGTCGTAGGCTCTCCTTCGGTGGAAGGAGTTGGGCGGAGGGTCGGGGAGGCCGGAGGCGAGGGTCCTTCGGAGTCGCCTGGCTGGTGGTCGTCTATGGCTTGAGTTTCGGCTGACATCACTGGGTCGTTGTCGTCGTCGTCGTGCTCTATTCAGGTGGAGAAGTGTTTCCTGGAGAGTGACTTGGTTGAGAAGCAGCGCCCGACAGCTTTCCTCGCCAATTTGTGGCCCGTGCCCTGAAGCGACCTCCTCTCTTCGAGCCTGGAAACGTCGTCTCCTTCCGCATCGACACGAGAATGGCAGGAAAGGTGAGCAGCTACGCCGAGAGGAGATTGGTTTAACTTACGCTGACCGCCAACAGCGCCCCTCGAGCCGACCTCCGCCCTCGAAAGCAGGTCGCGCAAAGTCCACGCCCAAGGTCCGCTCGTCCACCCAGACGAAACCAAAGGCAGGAGCCCCCAAGATCCGCACCAAGACGCAGAAGGAGGCGCAGAAGGCTCGGGACTCTAGCTTGAAGGAGGGATTGAATGGAGACGAGGCGCAGTTGAGGGAGCTGTTGATGGTGCGGCCAGAGGTGCGTTTCGACGAGGTGTGGCGAGTGGAAGTGGAGCTGATGAGGGAGAGCGTGCACAGGTGGAGGAGAAGCCGCTGGTTAAGGTGCAGGAGATGCCGAAGGAACTGGCGCGAGGAGGAGATGGGTTGGCTGGCGCGTTGATGGAGCTCGAGATGGCGCTGTGAGGAGGGGACTTCGTAGACGAGAGGACCTCAGGCTGGTCCTGTAGGATTGCATTGTGAGTCGCTAGCTCTGAGGACGCTGTTGCTGCAGCTGGATCTGACTCTCTCTCGCAGGCAACCTCTTTCGCAGCACCCCCTTGCCGACTTCAAGTTGACCACTTCCCTCCAGCTTACCAGCCCTACATCTCTCCACCAGCCCCCACGCTCCCCTCTTTACACCCCGACCCTTTTCAGCCTCCCGCCGATCACGGCCTCAGGATCAAGGGAGGGCGCCGAATCGACGCCCCGAACGAGGCAGGAGGAGCACGGACGGGGAGACGAGGAGCAGAAGGACGCAGGATAGAAGTTCTGGAAGTCGCTTATTCATCGTCGCTCCACTGCCGCGTGAGCTCTGCCGGCCAACTGCTCCCTTCGCAGCTCGCTCAGACGACTGCTCCGTCGCTCGTTGGAATCGGCACCACATCAGCTGCGCCCATGGATCCGATGGCACTCAGCCAACTGCTGGACGAAGCGCGAGGTTCTAGGCAGGCGTTCCTACCTGCATGCGAGATGTCTCCTCGCACAACGTACCACTCTCCTCGACTCGTCGACACAAAAAGCTGTTCTAACAACACACTACGTATCTAACCAACCCCCCGCTCGCTACCCCTCACTCCTCCTCCTCCTCTCCTCCATCTCCCTCCTCACGACCCCCAATCTCGCGCTCCAAAACCTCCTCTCCTCCCCCTCCCCCTCCCCTCCCTGTTCCCGCTCAGCGTCCTCATGCTCCTCCGGCGTGACGGGTACGCTCAGTACATTGGGAAAGGAGATCGAGCGAAGGGAAGAGTGATGGAAGGCTTGGAGCCAGTGGAGGTGGGTTTTGAGGCGCTGGGAGGAGGAGGGGGGGAGGGTGAGGTAGATGGGGAGGGCAAGGGAGGCGGAGGAGAGGAAGGAGGTTGGAGGAGAGGAGGAGGTGATCTGGACTAGGTCGATGCGGATTAGGTGGTCGTGCGCTGCGACGAGGTCAGATTGATATTAGAGGGAGAGGGGAAGGACGAACCTGTTTTGCCGGAGAGGTCTGAGACGTTCAGGATGGATGACAGGCCGAGAGTTTCGATGACTTTGTAGGTCGCTTCGTGCTCTGACTTGGAGGAGCTCGTCGAAGTCCGCTTGAACCTCCCTCCCTCCTCCTTCTTCCTCGCCAACACGACCAAATCTGAGAAAACAAAGACGTAGAGCGACGAATCCTTCCCCTTCCCCTTGACGATCACGCCCGACGACGACAACGCCGGCGAGAGAGGGGGCGACTGCTCCCTGCTGTACTCCAGCGATTCGGACGCCAGCGAATCGCTGCGCAGTCGAGGGAAGCTTGAATCGAGTCGAAGTGGTTTCGAAGGATTAAGGCGATGGGGGATCGTGAACGAGTCGGGGGTAGGAGGGGAAGTCCAGCCGGACGAAGCGTCGGCGTCGGAGAAGGAGAGGGATCCTGCTGAACGACGACTTGATCCCGAATCGGAGACGACCGATTGCGGTCGATTGCGGTCGGGCGTAGCGCTAGTCGAGGAGATGGTGATAGGGGAGAGGAGGGAGGTGTCGCTCCCTTTCCGCTGCGGGATGATCGCGTCGGCGAAGGCGTCCATTTCGAGGAGAGCGCGGTCCTTGTCCCGTAGGTGGACTTGGTGCACCTGGCCGTGGCCGTGGGCACGACGGTCCCGACGCGCGAGCTGGAAACCCCCTCGGGTAGCCCTCGGATACGCGATTGGAGAGCTTCCGCGTCGTCGTAGTCGTCTTCGCGCGACTTGACTTCCTGCATAACTCGAATAATCGCGTCGGTGGATTGGAGGAGGGAGAGAATGGGGAAGTGGTCGGGATGCGTGTGAGGGGTGAGGTCGCAGAGTTGCTGCAGGGGAGACGATGAGCAAAGCCTCAGGTATCTGGGGAAGGGAAGGCACCTTGAAGAACAGCGGATACTTCATCAATCGCTGAACGGGCTTGAGAAGGTAGCTGCCTAGCGACAAGGCCGCGCACTCGGGCAAGCTACTCTGCATGCGCACGAACTCGCCAAAGTCGTTCGTCCCGTCGACCGTCATCTCGTCTATCGCCTTCGTAACTGTCTCGAATCGAACGAGGTACGGCAAGTGCACGTCGAGACGCGCGACGAGAGGGAGGAGGGAGTCGGCGACGTTGAGGACGATGGGGTGGTGGGAGATTCGAGCGGACTCGAGGGCGGTGCTGATTTGAGCGTGGAGGGAGACGATGTCGTCGAGCCAGTCGAAGAGTCGCGAGACGCCCATCGGGACGCCCTTGATCCAGGAGCCGTTGGGCGATCGAAGAGGAAGGGAGAAGATGCGAAGGACGCCACGAAGGCTGGTCACGAACGCCTTCTCGGTTTCGCAGAGCTCCCAGATCACTGCAATGTCGTGAGCAAGGTCGAAAGCGGACGATACACGTTAGAGGCGCACCTTCTTGCCTCCGCATCTCCTGAGGACCGTATCGAGTCGAGAGCGTCTCGTACTCCTCCAAAGCCATCGTCGAACGCCACGTCCGACTTGTGAAGGGAGAGGCGCCAATTCCGGAAGGAGGGGGAGGCGTAGACGGGATGTCGTGGCTAGATGAGACCTTGGAGGGAGTGGCTGGGGATTTTGGCGGGACCGGAGGTGCGGCGGAGGAGACGAAAGGGGAGCTGACGTCCGAGACAGCTCTTCGACGAGTGAAAGGCGAAGGAAGAGGAGGCGAAGTAGGGGATGGACCGTCGAGGGGTTCCGGAACGCCATCGGCCTTCGAGTTCGACCGCGACCGCCCGAGCTTGAAGAGCGCCGACAGTCGAGCCGCCGACTTTGACTTCTTGAGCGTTGGCTCTGACACGACTCGTCCTTTTGGTGTGGATTCTGCTCGGCCTGATGGGCGTGCGGGTGGCTTCGTGTCGAGGAAGGAGAGGCGGAGGTCCTGGCCGTGCGAAGCCGCTCGAGGTGGTGCGAGTGAACGGAGGTCGATGTAATCGAACGTGGGCGAGGGAGAAGCGACATCCTGAGGGTGGCGTTGCCATTCGAAACTGGTCGAGGGCGAAGGCGAAGGAAAGGAAGTGGTTTGAGATGGCGAGGAGGGTTCTGGTGAGGGACGATTGATCGAGGATTGCTGAGACAGTACGACGAGTCGTTCGAGTGACTTTGGAGGAGGGAGAGGGCGAGGAACGGGCGGGATAGAGTTCAGCGAGCGACGCCGTGATCCGGCCTGAGGGACCTGGAGGTCGTCCACTTCGACGACGTTCCGAACGCGCCGGCGCTCCGCCACGCGCTGCGAAACGCACCTCTGCTGCGCCGGCGTAAAGTCGTGCGATCCTCCTTCCAAAAGACGCCAAGATTGCTGGACGAGTTGTTGGAGAGACGTCGGCGAGTCATCGTCCGGCGAAGGATCGTCAAATCCTCCGTAGGCGGTGACGAACGAAGGACGCTCAACGTCGGTACGAATGCTGAGATCGTTGGAGATGGGTTTGTGGTCGGGGATGGTGAAGAGCGTCGGACGTGCGGACGAGAGCCTGTCGCGCGACGCCTTTTGCGTGGAGCGCCTGCTCGCTCGCCTCCCCTTCGTCCAAGTTCCCTCTTCCCCTTCGTCCGCACTTTCGAACAGCTCGCTCCCGCTCTCGCTCCGACCTTCGTAGTCCCTGTCCTCGAGCTCCTCGGGCTCCGCCGTGAACGACTTTCGGCCCGCACGACCTCCCCCTCGCTCATCCTCCTCGTTCTCCTCCTGCATCTCGAGAGCGTTCGACAAGGAAGTTGATCCAAACGCGATTCCTAGTCCCGCAAAGAGGTGCGACAGCTGTCGTTGATGATCGTCGCGAGGAGGGTCACTTCCGGGTTGCTCTGGAGGGGAGTATCTTGCTGCGTGCGTCGAAGATTGGGGAGGGAGGGTGTGGAATGTCGCGCTGAATGAGGAAGAGTGGAAAGGGTGCGCTGAGGGTGAGAGAGGGGAGGAGGCAGGAGGGAGGATCGCTCGTCGAGAGGGAGGTGACGATGTCGCCGAGGAGAGCCTGGTAGGAGAGTTGTGCTGCTGAAGTGTCTTTGAACGAGAGGGCGATTGGATCTGCACGTCGTACTATCAGTACGGCTCCTCGTGGCGTTCCCGCACTAGCGACCTCACCTCGCCAGATCCTGCAGACGCTCCCGCATACCTCACGCACCGCTCGTATCCAGTCGTCCATACGTTCGAAACGACCGAGAATGGAAGATGAGAAGGCGCAGTGCGCAGTCCTGCAGCGAAAAGAGCCATCGTTAGCTGGTCACCGTCCTGAAGCTCACACCAGCTCACCTTGCCGTCTCCACGCCGCCTCTGACACAGCTCTACCCTCTCCCAGCTGCCTAACTGCCGTTCGAACGCTCCTGCTCATCCTGCTCCTGCAGGCGATCGTGGAGCTTCAAAGAGAAAAGGGTCCCGTAGTTCCGCTGCAGGGCGGAAGATCGATAGCTGCAGGAGGGATTCTGGCGGGGCTGGGACGGGCGTCAGGACGAGCTGTATTCGAGCTCTGTGTTGGTGGTAGAGGGTCGAGAGAGAGTCGAGGGGAGCGGGAGGAGGAAAGAAAGGTGTTGACCGCGCGTTCATGGGTTTGCGGGAGCGCGTCCACTAAATCTTACCTTGACGACTGCCAGTCGAAATTAAAGGGGACGGAAGATTTCTAGCGAATGTTAACGTCTATCGAGGTACTCTCAGTCACTCGGATGAGGAGGAGGAGCAGGCGAACTCGCAAAGTAAAATCAACTCCTGTCTTTAGGCGCTCCTCCACTCTCCTGCAGGCAACTCTCTCCGGCCCTTGGGCGCGAGTGCGATCCAGTGTTAGAGGCGCTAATGCACAAAGGTCGTACACGCCAGCACAACTTGAGGGAGGAGGGAGGAGCAGCAACGGGCGAGCTGAAAGAGCTGTTCGTTCGCCGGTGCCGACAAGGCATCATCTTGAGATGCGCAAGAAGCAGGGAAAAGAGCTTAGAAGCAGGGCCAACTAGCAAGTATGGGAAAGTCAGTACGAGCAGAGGAGAGAGCAGACGCTGCACACAAAAGCAGAGAGACCATCCTGCCTTGTCGTCCCGCCCTCGGTCCGTGACGCCGTCCCACACACCGCACCGAGCCCTCTCCCCCCAAATCACCCACAGTACCGTACCGTAACAAGTACATTTGCCCAGCCCCTGGCACCCACTCCTCCCTCTCCCTCCCCTCCACCACCTCCACTCCCCCCATCCTCCCATGCATTCTTCGGCACACTGCTCCAGGGCGACGAGAGGTAGGGTTCTTGAAGAGTTTCCCAATCCGTCGTAGCGCTTAGCGAGCCTCGAATTGAACCTGCACGCCACAGGAGATCAGCCCCCACCTCTCTCAAAGAACGCGCCAGGTCGCCACTCACCACTGCAAGCCACGAAAGCAACGCACGCACAGAACACCGTCAGCTACCGCCTCAAGCAACTCCCTTGCTCCTCCCTCCCAGTGCCCCGCCTCAGGCCCCCCCGTACGAAAAACCTCGACTCACTCCTCTTGATCCTCTTCTTGTACATGACGCGGCACCCACACTCCCTGCACCTAATCGGCTCACGCGCCTTGATCTCATTATCCGAAGCACAATCTGCGTTCCACAACCAAGTAGGAAGCGGGTGGAGTCAGCTCTCCGACCTAGCGAAGTTTTGAGAGACGTACCGGCGCAGGAGTATTGGACGGCGGTGGAGACTTGGGGACGGAAGGGCGGGGGCGCGCCACCTGCTGGGGGTCCACCGGCTTGGTTCATCGTTGCGATGGTGTGGGGGGAGGGAGAGAGTTGGAGGGGGCGAAGTCGCTGCGTTTGTTGTTCCTCGAGCCTCTTCATTTTCGTTTGGGGATCTTGCCTGCTTCGTGAATTGAAGGAGTACGCGTGGAACCCCCCAGCGTCCTCAGAATGCTCTCCGTCCTTGCCGCCTTGTCATCGTGCGTCCCCCCTCCATCCTCCCAGGTTGCGTGCTGACCAGGACTCCGCTCCCTCCTCACTTCCACCCTGCTCCACTCTTCTCACACTCTACTCCCCTATCCTTCGCCGGAACCGCAACTCCCGACAGGCTCCTAGGCTGGGTCTACACGGCCGCCTGGTCGCTCAGTTTCTACCCTCAAGCCCTCCTCAACTACCAGCGGAAGAGCGTGAGCGGGTTGTCGATAGACTTCCTCTACCTTAAGTAAGTCCTTCTCGCCCGCACTGCGTTCTCGCTGACAAAGTGAGCTGCAGTCCCCTTGGTTTCGCTTGCTACAGCGTGCGTTCTCCCTTCGCACCCTCGCCATCAAGCTGCTGACGAATGGGTTTAATGCAGACGTTCAATACGGTACTGCTGCTTTCGCCTACTGTGCGAGATGAGTATCGCGTGAGGCACGGTGGGCATGATTCCTCCGTGCGATGGAACGACGCCGCCTTCGCGGTGCATGTACGAGCTCCCCTGCCCTTTGACATGAACGAAAGCTGATCCTCCGCACAGGCTCTTGTAATCTCGTCAATTACCGTCATTCAGTCCTTCATCTACAAAGTCCGTCCCGCTCTCATTCCCAGCTCTAACGCTGACTTAGTCCGCCGCTCAGCGCGACGCCACCCAACGCGTATCGCCCTACAACCGCCTGTTCCTCCTCATCATCCTCCTCTCCATCCTCACCGCCACCACTCTCTCCGCCACCACCTCCCACATCTCCTTCCTCGACCTCCTCTATTTCCTCTCGTACATCAAGCTCTACATCAGTTTCGCCAAATACATGCCTCAGGCCTACATCAACTTCAAGCGCAAGAGCACAGTCGGTTGGGCGATCGAGAACATCCTGCTGGATTTGACGGGCGGAACGCTTTCGCTGTGAGTTTTCGCTGCCGACGCCCAGCTCGCGAATGGGGCTCATCCCTCTCTTCCAGCGCTCAATTGCTCCTCGACGCCTGGATCGCCAACGACTGGAATTCAGTGATAGGCAATCCTGGGAAGCTGTACGTCCTCTCGCTTGACAAAAGTGTGAAAACCTCGCTAACCTCGCTGCAGAGGCCTCTCGTTCCTCTCCATCGCGTTCGACCTCCTCTTCGTCGTGCAGCATTTCGTCCTGTATCGCGATACACCGGAGGAGGATGGAGGAGCGACGGAGCGGACTCCGTTGGTGGACCCTTGATTCCGCGAGGAGGAACGTGGATGTGCCATGTGATTTTTGAGTGTACACTCGTTCGTTCGATGGCATCTCCGATCTCCCTTCGCAGGACCTGCTTCTGCTCGAGATCGTTCCTTTTCAGTCCTTCGCCGTTACATGCTGCTGCATTCCTCAACAGCAAAATCTTCCTGCGAGATCTGGCGCGTCATTCCCGTTGGGACACAGCCGGGCGGAAGAGGTTGGGGCTGTTTTTACGCCGACGCACTCCTTTACGAACGCCTTCACCTATCAACTCGTACGTACTCAACACCAGCCACTCCGTCCGAGTCCGTCAGCTAGAGGTGAGCGTGGCCCTTAATTGAACTCAGGCGGAGAGGGCAGTGCGCTGATCTTTCGACCTCTATTTCCTTTTGACAGCTCCCTCCCTCCCTCCACACCTCGGCAAAGCACTCGAACGTTACGCCCAAACACCATCAGAACAGCGACTGAACAACTCCTTCCCTTGTCGCGTGAGTTCCAGTCGCCTCAGCCCTTGCCACGTCCCACCCGCCGCCAGTTCCCACTCCTTCGACCTCGAGTCGCGACAACGAGGCCTCCTTCGCTCCCATGCTAACCCGGTTCCTCTCCTTTAGCCTAATCACCTTACCACCAGTCACCACCATGTCGTGCTCCACCTCATCCGCTCCTCTCAAGGCGCTCATTCTCGTTGGAGGCACGTCCCGCCTTCCCTCCCCAGCCTTCGATCCAGCTAACGGTGCCCAATACCCACCACGCAGGCTTCGGAACGCGTCTCCGCCCTCTCACTCTCACCCTCCCCAAGCCCCTCGTCGAGTTCTGCAACAAGCCGATGATCCTCCACCAGATCGAAGCTCTCGTCAAGGTGTGTTTCTGGTGCTCCCACCTTTCGCGCGGGGGAACAGAGGAGCTGACAGTGTGCGTGTGGTATTGCAGGCTGGAGTCAAGCACATTGTTCTCGCTGTCAACTAGTACGTGTCGTTGTGGACGCTCCCGGAGAACCCGTTCCCTGACTTTTGCTGCTTTGCAGCCGCCCTGAGATCATGGTCGCGCTTCTCAGCAAGGTCGAGGAGCAGTACGATATCAAGATCACCTTCTCCGTCGAGACTGAGCCTCTTGGAACGGGTGAGTGGCTCGCTCGCCTTCCCCCGTCGTCGGACGCTCGCGTGTTGGGATCTTCACGCCACGCTCTGATCTGGCGTCGATGGTGAGCGCTCGTACTGATACTTTACTCGCTGCAGCTGGTCCTCTAGCACTCGCCAAGGAGGTCCTCGGCAAGGACTCGGCCCCCTTCTTCGTCCTCAACTCGGACGTCACTTGCTCCTACCCCTTCGAAGCCCTTCGCGACTTCCACCTGGCGCACGGTGGAGAGGGAACGATTCTGGTAGGCTCAAGTGGGTGCATGGGAGGAAACGGGAGCTGACAGACGCGACGCAGGTGACCAAGGTCGATGAGCCTTCCAAGTTTGGTGTCGTCCTCACTGCCCCCGGCAGCAGCGTTATCAACGCGTTCGTCGAGAAGCCCAAGGAGTTCGTTGGCAACCGCATCAACGCCGGTATCTACATCTTCAACCCCTCCATGCTCGACCGCATCGAGGTGCGTTCTCCTCCCTACCTCCCCTGCCCTCCCCACTGACTCCCCTGCTCGCAGCTCAAGCCCACCTCGATCGAATCCGAGACGTTCCCCTCCATGGTCGCCGACTCCCAGCTCCACGCGATGGAGCTCAACGGCTTCTGGGCCGACGTCGGACAACCCAAGGACTACCTCTCAGGAACGTGCCTCTACCTCTCGTACCTCTCCTCCCAAAAGTCGTCCCTCCTCTCCGAGCCCTCCAAGAACCCCTGGGTCTTTGGCGGCAACGTCCTCGTCGACCCTACCGCCACCGTCGACCCCTCGGCCGTCATTGGACCCAATGTCGTCATTGGCCCTAGGGTCGTTATTGGCAAGGGCGTTAGGCTCCAAAGGTGTGTTATCATGGAGGCGGCGCGCGTGCGTGATCATGCGTGGATTCAGTCGAGTATCGTCGGGTGGAACTCGAACGTCGGTCGATGGGTTAGGTGCGTCCTTTCGTTCTCCTGGATTTGAGGGAACTAGGTGCTGATGCGTTCGTTGCAGGATGGAGAACGTTTCGGTTTTGGGAGACGATGTTAACATCAAGGATGAGATCTACCTGAACGGCGTGTCGGTCTTGCCCCACAAGAGCATCAGGTGCGTCTTCGGTCCTCCCTTCCTTCGCAACCTCGCTAACTCGTTCCCTCCCCCCTCCCCCCTCCCCCCTCCCCCCTCCCCCCTCCAGTGCCAGCATCACTGAGCCTTCCATCGTCATGGTACATCCCTACCCTCGCTCTTCAGTCGTTCGCAAGCTAACCTCCGCTGCAGTGAACAAAATGGACGCTGGACGCCTTTGCTCGCGGAATCCCCTCTCCCCCATCTACTACTCCCTCTCCTCTTCCTTTTCTAGCTTGCTCTGTCTAGATTGGCAAATACCCAAGGACCCTTTTTCGTTCAATTCCCAGCTCCTCGTCGTCGTCGGCTTCCCTTTCTTTCTCCTTGCGAGGGTCCGACTGTCCCTCTCGCTGGAGTGCGCGCGAAGACAAGACTGCTTTGTACATTCTCTCTGAAGTGAATCCGCTACGACTGGAAGCTGCTCGTCGAACGACTGGGTCGTTCTCTGAGAGATCGTCGAGATGACCGACAGTCCGAGACTGCAGCTGCAAAGAGGACTTCGCCGTTCGTCCCTCTTGCCATTCCACCCACCCCGCAAGACGTGAGCGCACCTCCCCCTGCACCCATTCTAAGCATATCATGCTAACCTTTCCCTCTTGCTCCTGCCCCACCCTCCCAGTCCGCTTCAAAACCGCCGCCTCGCCCCCTTCCTTCCCTCCCTCTTTCTACTCGCACGCAGCATGGCTACTTTCGAGCACACCTTCACCTGGTACGCCCGCTTCCTCCTCCTTACCTCCTTGGTGGTAGCAGAGGGAGAACGGAGAAGAACGGCAGCTGACTTCCTGCCATCTTGCAGGATCGGCGAGGGCGCAACGGTCATCGTAAGTCCCTTCCTTGCCTCTGTCAGGGAGATTGTGCTGATGACCTGTGTGGGCGAGCAGGCTACTGGAACTTTCGACGACGTGAGTTCTTCGTACGGGGGGAGGGAGGAGGGAGGGGTGTGCGGTGTGGGCGGAAGGACTGGGAGGGGGAGCCCTGCGGCCCTGAAGGCGCAGCTGGGGCATCTGCGTGGTGCTGAACAGGTCCAGAGAAGACAAGGAAGTAAGCTGACGGCCTCCTTTCTTCCCCTCGCTCGCTCGCAGTGGACCTCGTACGTCCCTCCCTCCCCTCCCCCGTCCCACCGCTGACAGTTCTCCAGATCTCTCCCCCTCACCAAGAACGAGGACGGCAAGCTCTCCGCCACCACCCAACTTCCTTCCGGGCAGAAGATCCTCTACAAGGTTCGTTTTGCGCTTGATCAAGGGAGGGAAGAGAGAGCTGATGGGGCGCAGTACGTTGTGGATGGGAACTGGCAGCACAACCCGAATGAGGCGCATGAGGCGGACGAGTCGGGGAACATGAACAACGTCTTCACAGGTGCGTCTCGTCTTTCCGCCTGGGAAGGAAGGTAGCTGATGACAGGTCGCAGCTCCTGAGGCAGTCGTCGAGACTCCCGTCGCTATCGTCGCGGTGCCTATCGTCGAGACGGCTGCGGTGGAGGAGCCCGCAAAGGTCGAGGAGGCAGCAGTAGTCGTTGTCGCTGCGCCCGTCGTCGAGGTACCCGAGGTCGTCAAGGTGGAGGAGCCCGTCGCGGTGGTGGAAGAGGCTGCGAAGGTCGAGGAACCGGTTAGCGTGGTGGAGGAGCCTGTCAAGGCTGCCAGTGAGTCGAACGGCGCTGCTTCTGCGGAGGAGACAGCTGATGGATTTTGCGATCGCAGTGAGCTATGCTAGTGCTGCCGCTGCTGGAGCTTCGGTCGCTGCCGCTGCAATCGCCGCCTCCGTCGTCGAGGCCGTCAAGCCCACCGAGGAGACCGCTACAAAGGAGGTCGACGCCACTGCCGCACCCGCTGTCGAGACCGGCGCACCTGTTGCCGAGGCTACGAAGCTCGAGCAGGCGAAGGAGGAGGACGACTCGTACCTCGGAGCCGCCACCGCTGGACTTGGCGCCGTCGTCGCCGGAGCGACCGTAGTCGCTGGAAAGGCGCTCGAGGCTGGCCATGAGGCCAAGGCCAAGGCTCTTGCCGTCGCTGAGGAGGCGCGCGTCGCGGCGCACGCTCTGGCGGAGGAGAAGAAGGCTGAGGCGCTCGCTCAGGCTGAGGTCCTCAAGGCCCAGGCGAAGGCGTACCAGGCTCAGGCGGTCGAGGCTACCACCAAGGGTGAGTGTGTGCGAATTAGCGACTCGGTACGGAAGCTGACGTGCTCGCAGCGGTCGATTCTGGCAAGGCGGCGGTCTCTGAGCTGCCTTTCGGCGCATCAGCGCTCAAGGCACTCGGTCTCCAAGACGAGGCCCCCGTCGTCACTCCCTCCCCCGCCACTCCTGTCGTCCTCAACGAGCCCTCCGCCAACACCCTCCCCTCCAACCCCGAGTCCGTCATCATCCCCCTCACCGCCCCCGACGCAGACGTGATCGTCCCCAACGGCCTCCCCGTCGTCGCTCCCGCCACCGCCGATTCACGCCCCCGCTACCGCCCCCGAAGGACGCGAAGAAGTTTGGCACGTTCGGAAGGCGTCAGCCTAGCGTTTCGGCTGCTGCGGCGGCGGGTGCGGAGGGAGAGCAGCCTGTGCGGACGCGCAAGCCTAGCTTCTTCCAGAAGCTTTTCGGAAAGGAGTGAGCCTAGGATCTGGGTTCGGGCGTTCGGGCGACAAGTTGGATGGGTTTAATGTTTCGGAGGTTCAAGTGGTTCGCTGGGGTTGAGTCGTTGTGCATCTAATCTTTATGAGAGCTCAAGAGCCGCTCGTAGCCTTAACAAAGTCCTGGAGAGTGAGAGAGCGAGAGAGAGAGAAGGGTTGATTCCGGCAGAACGAACGAGCTCCCCTTTTTCGACGGTCGCGGCGTCGACTGCTCCGACGTTCCGAACGACGCTGAGTGCCTAGCATCCAGAGCTGGAGTCGAGCAACGCGCGTCAAGCGAAGGCGAGGGAAGTTTGGGAGGTCGCCGAGACTTGACTGAGACGATTCGAGCAGACTCGTTGCGACGCTCGTGCGGGCTCACTAAGAGGGTCTCCGTCGGGGTCGTCCAGCCGTGCGTTGAATGTGCGGACCAAGGAAGCTTGGCATTGAGCAGCGCAGAAGTAGTGCGACGGCAGCGGTAGGACACAGCTTCGAAACAGAACGGAGCAGCCTCTTCCGAGTCGTCGATAAATCCACAACGAGCAGTCACCGCCCTCTCACAACCTCTCTCAGGAACCGTAGGCGCTCGGGGGGAAGTGGGGTACCATTGCCATGGTGGGTAGGAGCATCCAAATCTCACAACGCTCAAGCCTGCCGCACGAAAGACCGTCAGCGACCGCTCCCAACGCCCAGCACCGAACGAGAACGCACCATCACAACATCCTCCTCCTTCTTCGTCACGCGCTTGCGCTCAAGAAGGGCAGTGCTGCAAATCGCAAAGAGCTCTCGTCAGCTCCTGGTCCTTCCTGCTCCCCCAAGTTCGCAGCGACGTACCGGTCCTTGTCGAGCTTGAGGCTGGTGATGACAACGTTGGAAGGGTTGATGCCGATCATGACGGTCTGCCCGTTGCCCTTCTCCCGGTGAACACGCTCGACGTGGATCACCCACTTCTTGCGGTAGACCTGGACGACCTTTCCCTCACGACCCTTGTAGGTTCCACGAACGACGAGGACCTCATCATCCTTGCGGACGGGGATCGAGCGGGTCTGCGTGAGGTGGAGAGTCAGTTGGGAGTTCGTCGAGGGCGGCAAGTCGGGCAGGAGGGGGAGAGGTTGGCGAAGGAGCGTACGGAGTGCTTCTCGCGGAGCTCCTTGTTCAAGGACGCCGACATGATCTTCCTCCGGATGGAGGAAGGAGCATCGAAGTCGCGCCTTGCGTGCCTTGCGCCTAGATTGGGAAACGTCTAGCGACGCGTAAAGCAATGTTAGCTTCGCCGTCCTCCAAGAGCTCGTCTGCTGGTGCCGTCTCCTCCCTCCTGTCCATCAGGTCCCTGCTCCGTTGCCCTCCTCCACACAAGCCTGGTTCCTCCCTCCCTTCAAGTCCCCAAGTCGTGTCGAAGGTCGTCTCCTAGTCGTCCAGTCCTCCCCGCCGCCTCCCGAAAACTCTTCCCCCTTTCGCAGATGCCCTCCCTCCTACGCCCTCTCCCTCGTGCGCCCCCAGCTCGTCTCTCCATCTCCCTCCGTCTCCCTTGATCGCACTTGGAGAAAACTGCCTCGAACGCTTGGCTCCAGACGAAAGACTCGCCTCCGGGGGCCATTATAACTGTTGCAAGGGGTTGGTTAGCATGGCTTCTCTGAGGCCTTCTAGGAGCGTGTCCTTACGAGATTCGTTGACGGACGGGAGCCAAGTTGAGATGGCGAAATTCCGCGAAGTTCGAGCTGTTGAAGTAGCAGTCTAAAAGTAGCAATTGACACCCCTGTCTTCCTTTCTTCTCTCTTAGAATCTCCCCTCTGAAGGTGAAGGTGTGGTCGCAACAGAATTAAGAAAGGGCAAACCGTTGCTCATCGCTCCAAACTTAGCTCGTCGTGGCAGCACGCACAGCATCTCGTCTGTCCTTCGCACGGGGCTGTCGCCCGACTCGTTCTCACGAACGCCGCATGAAGCACGTCTCCTCTCCAAGCCTCTCCAATCCCTGAACAGCATAGTCAAATATCGGATTTTACAAGTGTGTGTGGTCAAAGATGCGGTCAAAAAAACGCCGCGACCCTTTTGTCCCCCCCTCCCTCTTCCTCCCAGCGACTGAGCGACTCTAGTTCTTGCCGTTCGCAGCGCCACCGTTGACCTTGGCCTTCTTCTTGGCGGGTCCATCCTCGCTATCGGATCCAGGCTCGGACGAAGCCTTGTGCGAAGCGAGGAGCTTGTCGAAAACGGCGCTCTGGCGGAGCTTGAGGTCTCCGGTGGTGATTCCTCGGTGGTCTGTGTCGTCACTGCGTCAGTACCGGGGAATGGGCCAAAGAGGGAAGGAACGCACAGACTCGGAGAACGGTGTCGACGTCGTCCATCGATTGTGTTCGCACGTCGGCGAGCTCCTTGATCTTGTTCGTCACATCCTTGACCTGATCGTCGGAAAGGACGAGCTCGAGCTGCTCGACACGAGACTTGACCTGGCGGAGATGCGTCAGTTCATCCATCGTCGCGAAAGAAGCGGAGGATCTGAACGCACGGCGTTCCAGCCAGTCAACCGGGATCCAATATCGATGTATCGGCTCATGCCAAAGTCTTCAGGCTTGAGGCTGTTGCGCAGGATTCCCGTCAGCTTCACCCTATCGCAGTAGGAGAAACGAAAACGCACATCTCGTAGGTGGAAGGGTTGGCGAGGATAGCCTTGGCGTGAATGCCGGCCTTGTGGGTGAAGGCGCAGAAGCCAGTGATGGGGTTGTTGAAGGGCACAGAGATCTGAACGGCATCGGCGACGAGGTTCTCGAGCTCGCGGAGCATGGGGAGGTTGTACTTGGACTTGACGTAGTCGGGGTCGACGACGTACATGCGCGCAATCAGGCCTCCGAGGGTCTACAAAGCACGCTTTCGTTAGCTAGCGTAGGGAGGGAATCAACGAAACGAACGCACGGTGATGCCGTTACGCTCTCCGATTCCGAGAACAGAGGTATCGATATGGGTGGCTCCGGCCTCGAGGGCGCAGAAGGCGTTGGCGACGGCTGGAAGAAGCGCACATCAGCTCCCGCTCCTCCCCCTATCCAAGAACACGACTCACCGCATCCAGAATCATCGTGGAAGTGGCACTCGATGTCGCAGCTCACGACTCCCCTGAGGGTGCGAACGAGGTCGTAGACCTGACGAGGGTTGGCGCATCCGACGGTATCGGCGATTCCAACGCGTCCAACTCCAATCTTGTCGACGGCGCGGTAGATGCTGAGGAGGTCGACGAGGTCGGAGCGGAACGAATCCTCGGACGAGAAGCGCACTTCGAGTCCCTTGGACTTGACGAACTCGATGACCTCGACGGCGGTCTTGATGATGTACGTGATGTCTTTGCCGTGCGAGTACTTGCGGAGGAAGGAGGAGGCGCCGATAACGACATCGACTCCATCAACACCTGCACAGAGAACGCCTTGTCAGCTCCCGCGTTCCTCCTCCCCCAGCTCAAGACTGCGACGCACCACTCTCGCAGGCGATCCTGGCGTCGTCCATGTGGCAACGAATGTGGGTGAGGATCTTGGACTTGAGGCCCATGTTGCAGATCTTGATACAGTCGAGGCGGCTCTGCTCGGACGCCGCCGGGGAGGTGAGCTCGATGTACTCGACTCCAAAGTCGGAGAGCGCCTGAGCGATCTTCATCTTGGTCTCGGTATCGAAGAACGCATTGGCAAACTGCTCTCCCTCTGCAAGCAAGGAGTCAGCGGCAGGTCGGAAAACGACCCGTGAAAGCAGGCAAGCGCCATCCGGCGCCTGCAGCTGAGCGCGGCAAGGGGAGGGGAGAGGAAGGATGGGTAGTGGCTGCTCACCTCGGAGAGTTGACTCGATAATCTTCCAGTTGGAGGTCTGCAGTGGCGGCGCAACGAGGGGAAACAGCAAGAGTCAGATCAACCCCGCAACGACAAGAAAAAGTCGAGCCAAGCTCTGCACGCCACTCACGTTGCTGAGGAAGTCAGAGTACCGGCTGGCGTAGGGGTTGCTGGCCTCTCCTGCAGCGGCCTTGTTCTGGGCGACGGAGGGCGCGGAGGGAGCGTGAGTGTCGACGGCGGCGTACTCGGCGGAGACGTCTCCGCTCGTGGTGGGGACGGCGACGGGATCGGCGGCGGCGGCGGCAGAAGGGCACATTCTGAGCGTAGCTGAGTCGGGAGAGGTGGTTGGGGCAAAGTGACGGAGCGAGTCAAAGGATGCTCTGCGCGCCAATCTCTCCGGCGGCAGAATTTGTTGTCATCCAAAATTGAGCTCTCTCAGGGTCTGCGTTCTTCGTTGACTCGGTCGTTCCTCGCTGCTGGAGTATGCAAAGTAGACTGGCGTTGTGGCGAAACCCAGACCTGAGCTCGTTCGGTAGAGCCGCTGGTCGAATCTCCCCCAACCGCATCTCCATCACTGCGACATACGATTCCCACATATCCTGCTCCGTTCACCCTCCCCCTGCTGTCCAGATCGTCAGAAGAGAAATAATCTCTCGCGTGGAGTTGACTTCTCGAACTGCTTTGCGCGCGCCCTCCCATTCGAACGTTCCCCCCGCACCCGTCTCCCCACAGTCTCAGCGCCGTCGAACCTCTTCTCAAGAAACCTCCAAACCGCAGATATCGCAGCTGTCGATGCGTTCGCAAGCAGTACATCTGACGAAGCGCGAGGAAGCCGAGATCCGTTTGACAAACCCCGAGCAGCTCTCGTCCTCGCTCAGCGAATCCCAATGAAGTCCCGTAGTATTCCAATCAAACCCTCTATCCCCGTCGAGCTCCTTGCACACAAGCAGCCGCTTGAAAAAAACCATGCTCTGCCGCAAGCAGCCTCAATCGACAATCTTGACCCCCGCAGGCGCATGAAGCGCCTTGGTGACCTCTGCGTAAATGAGGAACTGTCCAGCCACGAATCCCGTCGTCATGATCTGCGCTCCCTCATCAGTATCGCGCGAAGAAGAAGGGGGAGAGGAGAGGACGGACCATGCGAGGACCGGTACCGGCGAAAAGTCCTTTAGGACCAGCAGCCTTTGCGAGAGACCAGAGGCGGGGAACGATGCCGCCCTTTCCGGCGCCTTCCTTGTTGATCTAAGAGGCGGGGATCAGCAGAGGTGGAGCGAAGGAGTGAGCGGAACGCACTTTTGAGAGGAGCGTGTCGGCGGGTTGAGAGAGGAGCGAGGCACCGATACCCTGTGAGAAGGTTTAGAAACCGTCTGGAGAGCGAGTTGAAGGCGGAACGTACGGCGACGACACCGCAGCCGAGAGTGATGCCCGTTTCTTGTAGCGTGGAGAGGCTTGCGCGAGTGTCGGGCGAGATCCGCTTTGCGACGGCTTCTTGGCAGAGTTCAAAGATGGTGAATTGTCCGACGGCGTCTACAGAGGAGGCGAGTTAGCGGAGCGCAGTGGAGAGGAGGAGAGCGGGAAGAGGACGAACAAGGAATCTGCTTGCACTGCGATGGGGGAACGGCGTCAGAATCATCCCCAGCAACGACGAGGAACGCAGACTCACGATAATGGGAATAAAGCCCGCGTACATCTCCTTGAACCCTCCCTCCCTGGCCATGCGCAAGAACGCCGGTGCCAGTCCCGAAGCGTAGGTGCGGTCCGAAACGAGGCGAATGCGAGTTGCCTCTAGAGGCGTAAGGAGGACGTCGGCAAAGAACTCTGCGACACTATAATGTACACTTTGATTAGCTCGACGGAGGACTGCGAAAGCGCGAGGACGTACCCGGCTCCTGCGAGGTAGATGGCTGTGCGGTGAGGAGCGGCGGCTTGAGGACCTCCTGCGAGCTCCACGAACTGCTTCTTCCAGAATTCTGAGTCGCGATAGCCTTGATTAGCTTTCTTCACGCTCGACTGCGCAACGTAGCTCACCATATCCAGCGAACCTGAGAACAGCGAGAGAAATCAGCTCCATTCGACCACCGAGAGCTCGAGGAAGAACGTACTTTGCTCCTCCTTGCACCAGATATCCTACTGCGGTAGGTGCCAACCCAGTCAATAGTCCCTTCGCTCCCTCCCTGCGCGCAATCTCAGCAACCTCGCTCAAAGCCGCCAAAAACGACCCCGACTCACGCGGCGACGATCGACCGCCCTGCGTTCATCATTCCCAGCTTGCTGAGAGCAGGATCAATCTGAATACGCGTCTTGATCACGTCTGTGGGGGTTGGAAAGGTCAGCTGCCTATCCCTCGCCGGCCGTACTTGCTGCACGGCATCGCTTCCGCGGGAGCCCCGCAAGGGAGTGGAGGCGTACCGACGGGAGTCATCACGGCATGGGTAGCTGCGAAGAGAAGAAAGAGTTAGCTGTGCGCTGGAGGGAGCCGGTGAGGAGTGGGAAGGACGCACCTGAGCAACAGAATGCGCCAGCTGCGAAGAACTTGGTGTAGCTGCGAGAGGGCGGGGGTTAGCTACCGTGCTTCACTGTCGTGTGTATAGGCGCAGTGAGGCTCGCTAGAGAGCTGGGACAAAGGCGGAAGGTGGTAAAGTTGCCGTCGGGGGACAGGGGGAAGGAAGGAAGGGGCTGGTTGAGACTCACTCCAGGGCTGTAAAGTGAGGGAGAGGCGCCTGAGCGCTTTTAGTCGACATGGCTGAAGTTGAAGAGCTTGAGGAGTTGAGTCAAAGAGCTGTTTGGCGTTGGGTAGGAGAAAGAGCAACGAGAGCGGGTCGAGGTGCTTGTAAAACTGGGGTGCCAAGGCGTGCGGAAGGCCGATGGATCGTGGGAGGGGGGTGAGTCGAAAGGCTGAGTACTCGGCAGAGAGGAGTGAAGAGTACAGAGCCAACGACAGGGAAGGCGCAAAAAGTGAAGACAACGAAACGAGATCCTCGGAGAATCCTCTGCCTTCTCAATCCCTCGCTCACCGAATGACGCGCGCTTTGGTCATCTCCTCGTGGCAATCTCGACCGGAACGGCGACAGGAATGGAACAAGGTGTAGATGCTGTAGTCGCTGGCGAGTATCAAGCAGGCTGAGCAAGGAACGAAGAGGCCCGTCGGGCAGGAGCGAGGGTGGACTTGATCTTTTTCGTAATTCCATTCAATACGACGACCTCCGCTTTACGACGATCCATCGACTCCCTCGCTAGGCCAGGTCCATCCAAAGGTGTCGGGGCGGACACCACTCTGGATCCCAGTGAGTTCAGCGAGGATAGCGAGGAAGCCAGGTCCAGCCGTCTCGCCGTTCCCAATGACGACCTTCTCGAGCGTATCGGGGGAGGAGTTGTACGAGATGCTTCGGATAGGAGTGATGGCCTGCGGATTTGCGAGATGTCAGCTCGTCGAAAAGCGAGAGGTCGAGGAACGGAACGCACGGCAGCAGTTCCGCAGGCGCAGACCTCCTCGAAGCCACCTGCGACGACCTCGGCGAAAGGAATGACGCGGCGCTCAATCTCGTATCCGAGCGAAGAAGCGATCTCGATGATGGCCTTGGTCGTGACGGAGGCGAGGATGGAGGGGGAGGTAGGGACGACGAGCTTGGGGACGGCGGAGGGGTCCTTGCGAGTGGCGATGCCGAGGAAGTTCGAGGTCGAGAACTCTACGCAGCGGCGTACGTTAGTTCGGAATAAAAGCGACGCGAGAAGCACGCACCATCGATGTTCTTGTGCGTTGCAGAGTCGAGGTGGAGAGTGATGGCAAAACCAGCCTTCTTCGCGGCGGAGGCGAACTGCAGGGGTTAAGATTAACTCCACTGCAACTCGACGACGAACTTGTCCTTACCTGGAACGTAGGGGCGTAGTTACCAGCGAGCTTGGCGTGTCCAACACCCTTGGGAGCAGCGCGGTCGAACGTCTCGATGACGAGAGCGTCGACAGCGGGAGCGTTCGATCCAGCAGTGCCGTAGAGACTTCCGGTAGGGGTCACGTAGACGATGAAGGTGAACTCGCTGGGCGCGCTCAGGATCAAGTTCGCGCCCGAGGCGAACTGCGCAAGCCGCAATGTTAGCGTCTTCCTCGACCCACAGCGGCGGACGGACTCACGTAGAGAGGTCGCACGTACAACGCGCCAGTGGCGCCGTAGGGTGCGTGCTTGGGCACGAATTCCAGGTTGCGAGCAACGGCAAGGTTGACACCCTCGAGAAAAGTGGCCTCGGGCAGCTCAGGCATGGAAACGATGGAGCCGCTGTGGTTCATCCGGGCGGCATTATCCTTGGGGCGGAAGACCTTGACCTGGCCATCGGGCTGGCGGAAAGCCTTGAGGCCCTCGAAGCAGGAGGCTCCATAGTTGAGCGCAACTGCCGACAGTCATCAGCTCCCCGTGTTCTCCCCTCTAACCCAGGGAAGACTTACCGGAACCGACGTGCATCTTCAGGTAGGGCTCCTGGACCCACTCGACGGGGCCCCACTCTCCATCGCTCCAGACGTACTGCAGCCGTCGGGTCAGCTCCCCCACTCCGCGAGCGTCTCCCTCTGAAGCGCTTTCACCTTTGCGTAGCCGCTGCGGGGGGAAGGGCGTTAGCACGGTTCAGAGGGAGCTGGCAAGGAAGGCTCACTTGGTGGGAGTGAGGTCGAAGGCAAGCTTATCCCAGTTGAATGTGGATCTGTGGGGAGGGGAGCGCGATGGGGGAGGTCAGCGGGGACAGGACCAAGGAGCTGGGGCTACGCACGAAGGGGGAACGACGGTAGGCGCCATAGCTGAATAAGGTGAAGAGAGGGGAGGAGGGCAAGGAGCGTTGAGTCAGGACGGCGCGGGGAGAGTTCGCGGCAACGCCTTCGGCAGCTGTCCCTCTCCCACTCTGCTCCTTCGTTCGATTGCACTGCTCCGTTACCTGCGTGTACCTATCTACAGCTTCGGCTTCGCGGAGTCCACTCACCCCCGCTCAAACGCTTGCTCGAGACCAACCGGTCGTCGTCGCTCCTCGACGGGCCTTCCAGGTTCGTGCTCGTGGCGAGGACCTGCAGGTCGTGAGCACGTAGAGCAGGAGAGCTCATTGGAGTAGCTCAGGCTCAAGCTCCCCAGATTCCCTCCTGAGCAGCCTTCCCCCCATCCGTCTTCTCTTCCCGCTGCTCCACGTAAGGCTGGACTCCGAACACCATGCCCGCTGTCTCTGCTCCTTCCCCAGTAGTTCCCCGCTGCGCTATCTACATTGAAGCGGGAGGAGAAGACCGACATGCCTCGCTAGCGAATCTGCGACCATCATCTCGCTCGTCGCTCAATCGACCCTCAGTCCCACGCCTCTGGCCTCGTCAGCTCCAGTATCAATCTCACATGCTCGAGAGCTTTCTCATGAAGGTCTTGGACTAGCTTGACAGTTTTAACGAGGTGCGAGCCCGCTGATTCAATGGTTCGCAGCACGCTTTGACGCTGGAAACGCCTCCATGGCAGCGGGAACGTCAAGGCCCACATGGAGGTTCTGGAGGAGTAGGTACGCTTCTATCCCACTCTATCTCAGGCGAAAAGAAGCTTGACGATGTACCCTCTTCGGAGTCGACTCGCTCTTGGGGTCGCCTCGCTCTGCTCCGACTGGGACCGCCTCGTCCTCCTTCCCTCGATAGGAAGCACTGACTTCAACCTCTCAGCTTGCTCTGAGGTCTCGCGGCGATTCGAGCGGGACCCTATCACGCTCGTCGTCGACGGAGCGATTCGAACCGGTCTGCCCGCGAGCAGGAAGGCTCTCGCAAAGAAGGTGGCTCCGGCGAGGCGGGAATCGCAGTGTAGTGGATGCCTTGAAATTGCGGCTGTTCTGGGTCCAGTCGAGAGCGAGAGAAGAGGAGGAAGACTGAGAGAAGGAGAGAAGGCCCCTGGACCGCCGTGCTGTTGCCTCGACTCCCGCGGTCGACTCTCTCCCTCCTCCACTCCCCCTCAGCAACTCAGAATGGTGAGCCAGAGACGTTGACCACGAAAGCTCGTCTGACTCCCTCTTCGTCCTAGGCAGGAGCAAGCGGCAAGCGGATCAACGCGCAGAACAAGTCGACCGTCAAGGTCCTTCGCGTCGGCGTCGCCAGCACCCTCGTACGCTCTCCCCTCCTTGCTCCTGCGCCCGCCAACACCTCCCCAAACAGGCCATCTACATCCTCTCCCTCGTCCTCTTCAAGTCCGGCCGCACCTGGTCCCGCTTCTTCTACTTCTCCCTCTCATCAATCGTGGAGGTGGTGCTATGGCAGCAGCTCGAGGGAATGGCAGCAAAGGGGGATGAGCTAGCGGCGCCTGGATTAACTTCGTGAGTCCTCCCGAAGCGAGCGGGTGGGGGTGGAGCTGACCCGCTTCTGAAGCTACATGTTCGACGTCCTCTACGTGACCTGGTTCGTGCACGTCACTACCGCGCTCGTCTGGGCCAAATTCTGGTACCTCTACCTCTCCGTGAGTCCTTTCCCGCTCTTAGGAAGCTCGAGGCGCTGACCAGCACGCAGATCCCGCTGTATGCGCTCTACCGCCTCGTAACGTTTGCGATGCCGTACGTCTGGCCTTCGGGAGCTGCTGCACCGGTTGCTGGGGTGAAGGGAGGAGTGAGGGAGGAGCCGGTGGAGACGACGAGCAAGCGGCAGGCGAAGCTCAAGGCGCGCGCGGAGAAGGGGCCGGCCAGGATGTCGCGGTATACGTAGGGAGCTGGAATGTCGACTGTAAGGAGCTGGGAGAGGTTTTTGATGGAGAGAAGGGCGTCGTAAATGACTCGGAAAGCTGCTCCGCAATGTCGGAGAGATCGCTCGGATGAGAGAGAAAAGAGCTGCGACGAAGCCTGTCAGGTGGAAGGCGAGTCGTCTGGGCGCCAGTAATGGATAAAGCGAAAGCGTACGTAGCTCCTGCAGAGTTTTGCAAGTGCAACGAACTCACAATCGACCAGCGAGGGTAGCGAACCTGGCTTCGGAAGGCTTTGTCGCTGCCTGCGGTCATTTGGCGCCATCGACCGCCACCTTCAGCAGATAATGGCGGCTTCACGGAGAGAGAAATCCTTTAGGTGTCCTCCTCCGCCGCCGGAGGGAAGCTGCTTCAGGGTCACTGAGCCTGCGAAGTCCATAGTACCTTTTTCAACTTCCTCTTCCCCCTCAACGACCGTGATCTTCGCTGTTCACAGTCTGGCATCTAGCAGTTATCCTAACTCTCCTCTCGCTGCTCATTCTCGATTCGAGTGGCGAGGACGAAGAAGAGAAGAAGGAATTGGCCTTCGGGAGCGAGATTCACCACAAAGTCAGAGTTTCGCCGCAACGCAGTTGGACTTGGGGGAGTTTTTGGGCAGAGGTGCTCTTGCCCTCCGTCCCTTTCGATACCTACGACAATGTAAGGCTCTTGCCTGCGCTCACATTCTCACTCTCTACCAACTGGTACGAACGTGCGGCCGCCAACGCTGCTGGAACGGACTCGGGACCTTAGGAAACGGCGGCGCCGATTCTCGGCACGATGGAGGGAGGGGGGCAGGCATTAAGAGGGTGTACAGGAGGGAGGATGGCGTACTGGAGGAACAAGGGGGAGACCATCGTCTTATGGGGACCGCACGCTGACCGCTTCTCCCCTACTCCCCACTCCCTCCCACTCGTCAACTTCGATCTTCGTGAGTCGCACCTCTCGCCCCAGTCTCAAGGACAGGCGCTAACGCCCTTCTTGCAGTCATAACGCAGGGCCAAGGCAGCAGCAGCGCCCACGAACAAGTCGGGAGGAGGAAAGAAGAAGAAGTGGTCCAAGGGCAAGGTGAAGGACAAGTCCAACAACGCCGTCATCGTCGACCGCGTTACGTTCGACCGCATCATGAAGGAGGTCCCCACCTTCAAGATGATCTCCCAGTCGGTCCTCATCGACCGCATGAAGATCAACGGTTCCCTCGCCCGCGTCGCCATCCGTCACTTGTTGAAGGAGGGACTCATCAAGCCTGTCATCCACCACAACGGACAGCTTGTCTGTGAGTAGCCTTCACTGGAGATGCCGAGGAATTTGGAGCTGATACGACTCGCGCGCAGACACCCGCGCCATCGCTGAGGCCGACGAGTAAATCCCCACTCGACAACTCCCCCCTTCGCATCCTCCCACCTCCCACTCCTCTCCGCCACCCACACCATCGTGAGCGAGACCGGCCGACTATGCAATTCGTACGCTACGGCGCATGAGGCGCATTCCAGATGAAGATGGGGAGAGAGAAGGCCTGCGCGCTTGGGAGTGAAGAGATTTCTGCTCGGTGTGGTTGGTCTGCTTGAGCGAGAGGGAGTGACGCTGCTCGTGATGTTGCTCTTGGAACGGTCGTCGTGACCTTGCGCGCGCCATCGAATCTGCTCCCAGCTTTCCGCCAGCTCCATTCAAGCGCCTCGACGCATCCTGCACCTCGTTTCCTTCACCCTCCTGCCTTGACGTGCGCTTAGATTTGCACCGCTGGGAGAGGGAGAGACTCCACCTGTCGCGGAACTGGCGTCCAGAGGCGGCGCTGCCGTCGAGGGACTGACGGACCTCACTTCGTCTGAGCCCGACTCAGCTCTCCCCTGCTCGCCTCTCTCCGCGTCTTCCTCAGCAAGGTTACTTCAACGACGTTCTGCAAGGAGCCGCCGCGCGAAGCCCGAGCTCTCGTCCTCGCTCGAGCCCCACTCTCTCGCAAACCCTTCTCAAACCTCTCTCAGCGCTCCCAACTCTCCCACCCAAAGGACGCGGCGATACACAAGCTGAAATTCAACGAAAGGGCTACACAGCTGCCTCCCTACACTCATCAGCTCCCTCCCTCCACACTCTCGCACGAGAGAAGTACTCACCCTACTCGGACTCAAGATATCGGTACTCGAACCTAAAGTCGCTCTTCCTTCTCTGGCACCACGAACCCTCCCAATCGAAATACAAGCTACTCCTCATCAGCCTCATCCAACGAAAGGAAGGGGAGAGGGGACGTACTAGACTCCTTGCTCGTATTCGTCGGTGATTTGGGAAGGCTCGTTGGCGCGTTGGAACCAGGTTAGGTACTGCTTGTGGAACCGCCAGCTTTGCTTTTTGAGCTCCGAGGCGGCGAGGAACCTGTGAAGGTCTCGTCAGCGCTTTCCTCGTCAGCAGAGGGCGGGGAGGGGGCGGGGGCGGGGGCGAGGGCGAGGAGGGAGGGAGAGGGCGGGTAGGGAAGGAGGGGGAGGGAGGGAGGGAAGGACGTACTGGAGGTAAGTCCCCTGGCAGTAGTAGAAGATGTAGAAGAGCGTATCGACATCAAACTTGGTAAACAACGCCGGGTTCGCAAACTGTCCCGAAGGCTCCTGAGGGTAATACCCGGGCGTGACGAATGGCTGACGGGGCACGTAGTACTTTGGCCTATCACACTCTCATCAGCTCGTGCGTAACGAGGAGAGAGAGGAGGGAACGTACTTCTCTGCATCGAGAGGCTGGGGAACGGACGAGAATCCCGCATCGAGGATCTCATGCAAGCTTCCCAAATCATTCTCCCTCCTCATCGCTACACGCACTCATCAGCTCCTCCCCCGCAAAGGAAGAACGAGAGAACTCACACTTCTGTTTAGCACTCTCAAAGCTCGTCACCAGATCCGCGAGACTGCTCGGCAAACGCGGTTCGTTCGTGCGCGCCGGCGGCGGGGCTTGGGGCGCGGGCTCGGAGGCTGGAGGGGCGGGAGACTCGGGCGAGGGTGCGGTGGGGAGGGAGGCGGAGGTGGGTGCTGGAGAGGGGGCGAGAGGGGAGGGAGCGGAGGGTGAGGGAGCGGAGGGAGCGATCTTTGTGGAGCGAGCGTCAGTTCCGTGCAGTCGTGGAGGACGAGAGAAAAACGTACGTGCGAAGCAGCGCTCAAAGCCGGACTTCCACTCGCTGGCGTCCCCGTCGTCCTCGCCGACATCATCGGACTCGGCGCCGATTCGCTCAGTGCCAAGTTCGCCAGATCCGGCAAACTAGCCTTCATCATCTCAGGGCTCGACGTCGTCGAAGGCTGGCGGGATTCGGTCGTCGAAGCGGTCGAGACGGAGGCTCATGCTGCATGCCTGGAGGCCTGGTGGTGGGAGGGAAGGAGTCGGAGGAGGAGGAAGAGGGAGGGAAGTGGTAGGTGTGGGAGTAGGGAGGGCGGGAGAGGGGAGAGGTGCGTTGGCGGCTGCTGCGGCGGCGGCGTAGCGGATCGGAGGGAGAGGTGCTGGAGCCGTGCGCGGAGCGGGAGAGGCGGATGCGGGTGTCGGGATGGAGGACGCGCGGGTGGGGGTCTGGAGGACTGGTCGAGGGGTGGTCGAATCGAGCGTCGGTTTCCGTGCGGTGGGCGAGGGACCGCTCTTCGCTTTCGCAGCGGGAGGCTCGGGTTGAGACGGTTTGGGAGCTTCCTTGGCGGGCGTTCGAGGAGTGGGGAGAGGTACCGGAGGAGCGGCGACGGGCGTAGGAGGGATGGAGGAGGGTGCGGGAGTTTCGTCTGCCACGGAGACCGAGTCGTGCGAGGATTGGATGTCGTCGGCGCCAGTTCCGAAGAGCTCTTCCTCCTCTTCCAGATTCAGGTCGTCGTAGATGCCTTCGTCCTCCTCAAAGTCCTCCTCCTGTCGACCGTGCAGAGTCAGCTCCCGTTCCTCCCTCGTCGCGCGCTCGAATGAGGACAGAGGACGTACCGTATTGCTCTCAACAAAGTAGGCAATGTCATCCCGCACATCTGCCACTGCGTCCGCTTGCAGGTTGCCGTTCTCGAGCAAACGAAGGATCAACTCGAGTCGCGCGACGTGCCACCCTCTCCGCTCGTTCAGCACCTCCAGCTCATCCAAACGCTGCTCCCGATCCGAGTCCTTCTTCTTCTTGAGCAATTGAAGCCCCTCGATCTCCGCCTCGGTCTGTTCGACTTGCCGCGAGAGCTCGTCGACCATGGTCGTGATCCACTGGCACAGCTCGAGCTTCTGCTGTTCCTTCGGGTCGAGCTTGGCGGCCGCGTTGAGACCTTCTTTCGAGAACGCCTTGGTCTTCATCTCCTTCTCGCACGCCTTGAACCGTTCCATTTGCTGCGAGCGGGGGTGGGGGGTCAGCTCCATCCTCCGTACGTCCGAACGCTCCTCCCGCATGGTCACTCAAACGCACTGTTTCAATCAGTTTACGATTGTCCACAAGAGGTTGCTTGTCCTTGATATCGTTCGACTGGACCCAGGTCTTGATCTGGTCGCGTAGTCGTTGGAGCTTCTTGATCTGCGACTTGAGTTCGACCTCGAGCTTCTCCTTCTGCGTCTGGTTCGTGCTTTGCTGGATCTTGTCGAAGATCTGTACATGCCATCGTATTAGCTCCTGCAAGCGCACGCCACCGAGGAGTACGCACGCCCTCAAACACCTCGACCTGCAGAAGAACGGGGGCGCCATCAGCTCCTGCACTTCCTCACCTCCAGTTCGCGCGAGGCACTCACTCCTTCAGCCACCTTCTTCAGTGTGCGCTCAATCTCCGCTGCGAAAGAGGAGCCGCGGCGTCAACTCGTCTGTGTCATGTGGGGATCGCAAGGTGGCGGTCGGTCGGGCCCGCCTTCTCCCAAGCTCCTCAGCAGCTGCTGCCGCCCTTCGAGCGCCCACCAATCCAACCCTGTACTACCTGGCGCTCCTCTCCGTTGTCCCTCTCCCTTCTGGTGCTGCTCCGTAGACTCACTCATGAGCTTGCGGGCTGCCATGTTGCTGTGCTCCTAGAGTTGAACTGGTGGGTAGGAGAGGCGGGGTGTTGAGGGGGAGTGGGAGTCCGGCGCAGTTGCTGGTGGTGATTCCGAGTTTAGAGAAGTTTCTTTGAAGGAAGGGACAGGCTGTGAGGTCGCCCACTCTCACTCTGGCTGGGGAGTTGCTAGCAGTGACTACTACTTGCTACTAAAATCATCACTAACTCCCCCTGTCCTCTCCCTTCTCCTTCTCTTCCTCTTCTCTCTCCTCAACAAGATGATGGACTTTGACCTGCTCTACCCAGTAAAGTACGCCTTAATCAAGACTCTCCGCCTCGTGACTCTCCTCGCACCTTCTCCTTCACCTCCAGCCCAACCCTCCCTCCGCCTCACCCACTCCCACTCACTCCCAATCCACATCTACCTCCCCTCAACCCACTCCACCACCCATCTCCCAATACATATCAACTTCCACGGCTCAGCCTTCTGCCTACCCACCTTCTCCCTCGACAGCACCTTCTGCGCCTTCCTCGCCTCCTCAGTCCCCTGCGTCGTCATCGACGCAGACTACCGCAAGGCACCTGAACATCCGTGGCCTGCGGCGGTGGAGGATGTGAGAGCTGCGGTGGGGAGGGTGAGGGAATTGGCAGTGGAGAAAGGGTGGGATGCGGAGAGGATCAGTGTGGGAGGGTTCTCGAGTGGGGGGACGCTGGCGTTGATCGAGGCTGCGCGAGCGGGGAGGGAAGGGGAGGAACTAGCGGCGGTAGTGGTATTCTTCCCTTCGTGCGTTTCGCTCTCCCTTACCCTTCACGCGAGCTGACCACGAGAGAGAGCGCAGGACGAACCTCTCCGAATCCCCCTATTCCAAACCCCAGCTCTCCCCTCTCCCAAACGCAGCAGGCCTCTCCTTCCCCCCTCAACTCCGCCAATTCCTCTACTCCTGCTACCTCCCAATCCTCTCGAATCGACCGCACGAACCCGCTCGTTTCGCCTCTCTTTGCGGAGGCCGAGGACTTTCCCGAAGAGCGTGACGATCGTTACGTGTGAGATGGACTCGTTGGCGAGGGAGGCGGAGATGCTGGGAGAGAAAATTAGGGAGGGGGGGAAGGATGTGGTCATGTGGGAAGCGGAGGGACAAGGTACGCCTTTTGTCGCTCCTCGACGCGACGCGGAATGGGCTCCTGACGACTTGGACGCAGGACATGGGTGGAACCTCTTGACGAAGGAAGGGACTGAACCGGATCGACTGAAGCTCGAAGCGTACGCTCTAGCACGAGATCGTCTTCGACTCGCTTTCGGCCTCGCTCCTCCTCCTCCCTCCTGACCCCCATGTATGTAGATTCCTTCGCAATGCAGTAAACCTCCTTCTTGTATTCGAAATCTACCGCCACGCATCTTGCGTCGAAGAGTGGTTGAGCAAGGTCCGCGGAAGAGTGCGAACGCAGGAAGTGACTTTTGCGATTCCAGGGGCGAGAGCTTGTCGATGAGAGGAGGAGCAGGGCTTTATTCGTCTGCCATGGCTGAGAGGGCCGAGAGCAAAGAAGTGAGAGAGCGGGAGGGCAAACAGGGAGTGCGAAGAGCAGACACGCCAGCCCCTCCCCCTCGCCCAGATGCAACAACAACACTCCCCTCTCCTAAATTTCAAGTCTCCCATACCCCTCCGCCAACTCCTCCTCATCTGAATCAACATCCTCATCCCCCTCACTATCCTCCACCACCTCTTCCTCCCCAAGCGCCATCAACCGATCATTAATCCACAGCGCTCGTTCGACGCGCTGAGCCCTTAGCTCGACTACTTCGGGCTCGTTGTTGTCGAGCTCTTCGAGGAGGCAGTAGGTCGTTTCGAGCTGCGGAAATGTTATTGAAAGGAGAGGAGGGAGAGGGAGGGACGTACGCGCTGCAAAAGACGTTGTTCGTCGCGACTTGTTCGGCTCGTGGGTGGTGAACGACGGAATGAGGCGTAGGCGTTCTCGAAAAGTCCCGCCGCTGCGACTCCCGAAACATGGTCAGCTCTCTCCTCCACCACCAGAACGCAAGAAGCCAGAACTCACCTCGGATGAGAACCTGCCTCGTTTCCCGCACGAGCTCATTCTCAGGAACGACGACCATCTCCTCCTCCTCGACCTGACTATCCCTCGAAGCGTCCCTCCTCCTCCTCTCCTTCGCCTTCCCCTCCTCCCTGCCCAAATACATCGCCCCAACCGCCTCGAGCATGACCCTCCCCAACCCAAGCAAACAACTCCCCTGCGTCTTCTCAAACGGCACCAACCTCCTCACCGTCGCTTCCAGTACTCCCCTCACCTCATTCCTCGTCACCGGGCTCGTAGAAGCCGATTGGAGGATCGAGGCAGAGGCGGAAGCAGCGTCGACGAGGCGGTTCGCGCTCATGGAGGCTTCGACGAAGCGCGTGTCGGCGACATGCGTCGCCCAGTTGATACGACGGGTCCAGAGGGAGGAGGAAGAGGCGAAGGGGAACATGGAGGAGATGTCTTTGATGAGGTGTGCGTTGCCCATTACGGTGCCGGCTTCGGAGGCGGAGACGGTTTCGTCGACGGGGGAGAGGGGGTCGAGAGGCGTGAAGAGGGCTGCGGTCGAGTAGGGATGAGCGCCAGTGGTAAAAGAAGAGGTGGGAAGGACGCACCTTGCACGTTGCGACGGCAGCTAAGGTCCAGCAAGTCGGCTAGCTTCTCCTCGTCGATAACGACGTCGTACAGGAGGAGTTTCGCGAACGCCAACGTCGTCTGCGTGCGCGCCCACTCCGCTAGCATTTCCCCTACCCACGCGCGCGCTTCAGGCAGTACAAGCGGTGGCTTGTTAGGCTGTGGTCGAGTGACGGAGGGGACTGCATCGAGGGTCGGTGGAGGAGGGATATGGAGGAGGTCCGCTGCTGCTTGGTAGCTCGCCAATGCCGCCTCAAGCTTCGCCGGAAGGTCCTCTGGTGTCGTCCCATCGTACTCTCCGACCCTTCCTAGCGCCCAAGCGCCCACGAACGTACCCCTCGCTTCCTCCTCACTCGTAAGCTTCCGACCCGTATCCTTCGCCGCGAGGAGTTCCGCCGAAGCCTTGATGGTGTCGGAGAGCTTTGAATGGACGAGAAGGCCTTGAGGACCGCGAGTCCCTTCGGCGAGCTCGGATTCGAGGAGAGGGCTGTTGAGGAGGGAGTCGGCTTCGAGTCGGGAGGTGGAGGAGGCGGGAGAGGGCGTCGGGGAGGGAGGAGGAGGAGCGGGCTGGGGCGGAGATTGGGATGGGGTGAGCCAAAGTGGAAAGGGATTCCATCGGGTTCCGATTCGAAGCTGAAGAGCCTGGCCTTGAAGGAACGCTGCTTGCTGCTTGAACAGAGTCAAGGTAGGAGACGGCCGAGGAAAATCTTACCCCGGATCAAAGCCGATTAGAAAACTCTAATGGAGATAAGAAAGTTTGTAGTCGAATCAGCTCTGTCCTTCTTACAGCCATGTCGACCTCTCGGCCACCAACAAGAACTTCAACTAGAGCAACGTCAAGACCACCTTCACGCACTGGAACAGCGACCACCTCCCGAACGTCAGCTTCAGAGCTTCAAGGAGATTGGATCGTGGCGGTCCTCGAAGGACGCGGGGTCGGGAGGGATGTAGGAGTAGTCGCTATCGAACGGGACCTGGGCAAGGTGGTAATAACTCAGGTAAGCACCACCAGCGTGGCAGGAGGAGGAGGAAGAGCCAACCAGCAGCGCAGTACTCGGACACACCCGCGTTCGTCAAGACTCTCCACCTCCTCACCTCGCGACCTCCCTCTCTCATCCTCGTCCCCTCCTCCTCCCTGGCGAACGGGAACTTGGTACTACCTGGGAAAGAACGAGAGGAAGAGCCAGGACGAGTCGGAGCGAAAGGAGAGGCCACCATCCTCGTCCGGAGCATGCAAGAGGCGTGGAAGGGAGTCACGATGATTGGGGTTCAGCGCAAGTTCTGGAACGAACTGAGTGGTGAGTAGCTGTGGAGCTGTCTGGGAGCTGGGAAGAGAGCTGACGAGACACGCAGGATTCGAGTTCATCAGCCAACTCATCATTCACAATGATGAACGCGTCGGAACCATCACCTCTGCTACGTCCAAGTGCGTGCTATCTCTTCCTGATTCCTGTGTAAATACTTGAGCTAACGTGGACGCAGGTTCTACGCGCTCTCCGCCACCTCCGCCCTCTTCAAGTACCTCGAGAATGCGCACTCGGTCGTCTTCCCTCCCCGCTCCCTTCGCATCACCTACGCAGCTCTAGAAGGGAACTGCCTCATCGACTCGGACACAGCCATGAACCTCGAGCTCGTCTCCAACGTGCGTCGTCCCTTTTCGACTTCTCACGTCCCGCTGACGCCACTACGCAGCTTCTCAACAAGAACTCGAAGCAGCATCTCCACGGACTTCTCAACCACTGCTACACGCCCATGGGCTCCCGACTCCTCCGCACCAATATCCTCTCCCCCCTCACGCACATCACCGTGATCGATCCGCGTCTCGACGCCGTACGTCCCCTCCTCCCTTCTCTCACCCCCACTCACCTCTCGCTCGGACAGATCGAAGAACTCCTCGACTCGGAAGAACGTTTCCACGCTCTCCGCAAGTCCCTCGAACCTCTCCGCTCTCTAGACCTCGACCTCCTCATCGGTCAACTCGTCGCCTCCCGCCCCGGCTCGTCCCAACGCCGTACCTCCGCAGACCCTTCCCGCGATTCCGAAACCAAGATCACTCGCATCCTCCACCTCCGTACTTTCCTGCATGCGTTGCCGGCGATCAGGGCAGCGGTGCAGGGGAGTACGTCGGTGTTGCTAGCGAGGGTGGGAGAAATCTTGGGAGATGAGAGGAGTGAGGAGATTAGGGGGGCGATTAAGGGGACGATTAATGAGGATGCTGTGACGGGGTTGCAGAAGGGGGGGTTGGCGACGAGGAGTACGAGGATTTATGCGATTCGCGCAGAGAGGAAGTTGTGAGTCGTCCCTTTTCTCTCTGGTTTGGAGGAGGGGAGAGGGCTAATGAGGACAGGTTGTTGGATGTCGCGAGGGAGACGTACAAGGAGAACTTGAACGACGCGTTCGAGTTGTGCGAGGAGATGAAGGACAAGTACGGGATCGAGATGAGCATGGACTACGGAGCGTCGGGGTGCGCCTTCTTCTGCTCCAAGGCCGAGTTGGAGGGCAAGGAGCTGCCGAGGATCTTCATCAACGTCGTGAGTCTCTTTTCGCAGAGTTCGCGTGCTGGATCTGATGGGGAGAGCAGAACAAGAAGGCAAAGAAGATCGAGTTCAGCTCGATGGACCTCAAGAAGAAGAACTCGAGGATTCAGGAGAGCGTGCAGGAGATCTTTCTGATGAGGTGCGTCGTTCTCGCTCGCGAGCTCTCGGAAAGGCGAGAGGGCTGACGGCGATATCGGCGAGCAGCGACGAGATTCTCGACGAGCTTATTGAGGAGATTCGAACGGGGATCGCGTGCCTCTACCACTGCGCGGAAGCAATTGCGATGGTCGACATGCTCGCGGCGTGAGTTCTGTCTCCATCTCTTCGTGAGGATGGGCCTCATCTCTCGTCGTCCCCGCAGCTTCGCAGACGTCTCCTCGAAGAGCAACTACGGTTCGTCTTTCGCCTTTCGCTGATCCGGCGTCAAGCTGACGTTATGTGAACGACAGTGCGACCCGAATGGACCGACACGCTCGCGATCAAGGCTGGTCGCCACCCTCTCCACGAGCACTTCCGCCTCTCGGACGGCTCCTTCGTTCCCAAGTGCGTTGCCTTCGCTTACACGGTTGCAGTTGAAACTGATACGTTCTATCGCAGCGACACGTACGCGAGCGATTCGGCCTCGTTCCAGATCGTCGGTGGCTCCAACATGTCTGGAAAGTCGACCCTGCTTCGCCAGATTGCTCTCCTGCAGATCATGGCTCAGGTGTGTTCTCTCATTTTCCCGTCTCTCACAACCGACGAGCGTCGCAGATCGGCTGCTACGTTCCCGCCACCTACGCCTCATTCCGCGTCGTCGACGCCCTCCTCTCTCGCCTCGGCAACGACGACTCGATCGAAGCGAGCCTCTCGACGTTCAGCAAGGAGATGAGCACGATGGCAATGATCGTCAGCGCGATGGGAACGTGCAAGCAGTGCCTCATCATCGTCGACGAGCTGGGGAGGGGGACGAGTCCTGTCGAGGGAGTGGGGATCGCGCATGCGCTGGCGGAGAGCATCATCAAGGCCAAGGCGATTTGCTTCTTTGCTACGCACTTCAAGGTGAGTTTCCGCTTCTTTGCGGGAGGAGAGGAGGGGCTGAGGAGGCGGCGCAGGAATTGTCTGTCACGCTGGGACGGTACCCGAACGTCATTTCGCTCTACCTCGATACCGAGGTTGGCACAGCTCCTTTCTTCACTCGGGGAGATCTCACCCTTGCTCGCAGGTCGACCGAAGTCAGCCTGATTACAGCCTCACGTTCCACCACCGAGTCCTCGACGGCACGACTCCTCTCACACACTACGGTTCGTCCCTTCGTTCTCCTATGCGCCGCAGAAGCTGTATAGATCCACAGGTCTCGAGCTCGCTAAACTCGCCAAACTCCCTTCGGACGTCCTCGACAAAGCCTCGGTCGTCTCTGCGACGCTCGAATCTCTCGCCGCACAAGGTCGCGCCGGTGCACAAAGCACCAAACTCACTCTTCGTCGCAAGGAGCTTCTCAGGGTCCGTCCCTCCTTCCCCCTCGTTCTGGACGGCGACTCACCCCCTTCGCACCAGCTCAAAACCTCGCTCAAAGACCTCTACCGTTCGAAATCCCTCTCGGCACAAGATCTCACCGCAGCTCTTCGAGACCTTCAAGCTGAAGCCGTTCGCATGCTTTGTGCGACTCTGCCCTTTGCAGCAGGTTCTTCGACGCGCGAGACGATGCGGGACGAGACGCGAGACGAGACGCGAGATGAGACGCCGCTTTTTGAGTCGAAGGTCGATGAGGAGGTGTCGTCGAGGGGTGCGATGACGGTGGAGGGAGATTCGAGGGATGGGGTCAGGGGGAGGGGGGAGGGGAGCGCGATGGATGAGGAGGAGCGCGGAGCTGCCAGCTAGCCAGCGGATGAGGCCGCGCAGGGGGGGGAGGATGAGACGCTTGACTTTGATGACTGAGGTTGCTTTTGCTATCCATTCTGTGCGCTTTCGATGCTTGAGAACGAGTTACTCTGAGATTGTTTGCCAGGGAGAGAGAGCTGCGAAGGAACACGTGCGGACTTGAGCCTACTTGACCTTGCCCCGACCACTTCGCCAGCTTCAGCTTGCCTCTCTCCCTTCCTCCTTCCCCCCCTCTCCGTTCAACAAGCTCCATTCAAGCAGATGGATCCCCGACTTCGCGCTCGCGAGGGCTACAACGGCACCAGCACTCCTCCCCGCTCCTTCACTCCTCCTCAAGGCACCTCCTCGTACCCTCCTCCCCCAACTCCTCCACAAGGCCACGCCCCAACTCCTCCACCCGGCTTCCGCGCGCCTCCCGGTTCCAGCTCGAACGCTCCGCCTCCGCAGCGGTTCGAGCAGGCGCTCGTCCAAGGCGGTTCGCCGGCGCCAGCGGCACCCAAGTCGCGTACAAGGTTCTGTATCGTCTGCGCGTCCAACAACAATCGGTCTATGGAGGGGCACAACGTACTTTCGTGAGTGGGCTGGGAAAAGCGCGAGGGGGGAGAGGTGCTGAGGCTCGAAGCAGGAAGGCCAACTTTAGCGTCATCTCAGCTGGGACAGGGTCGGCTGTACGCCTGCCAGGAGCTACGATCGACAAGCCCAATATCTACCCTTTTGGCACCCCGTACGAGAAGATGTACCAGGACCTCAAGTCCAAGGACGCGCGACTGTGCGTTCCCTACTCCCTCCTCAGCTCGGATGGAGGTGCTGATGAAGCGGTGGGACTGCAGGTATACGGCGAATGGGATTCTGACGATGCTGGATCGGAATAGGCGCGTCAAGACGGCGCCGGAGAGGTGGCAGGAAACGTCGGCGGTGGTGGATGTGGTGATTACTTGCGAGGAGAGGTGCTACGACGTCGTGTGCGATGGTGAGTTCTTCTCCACCTATTCCACGCGAGAGGCCTATGCTGATGCTGGAACCAAGACCTTCTCATGAAGGGAGGAGACATGAACCGTCCTGTTCACGTCATCAACGTCGAGATCAAGGATAACCACGAGGAAGCTCTCATCGCCGGTAGAGCCTTGCTGGACCTTTGCACTGCCGTGAGTACCTTCACTAGCTTTTCAACCAGATCACTGCTGATTCCCAAAGCGCACAGATCGAACGCTCTCCCGACGTCGACGCCGACTTGGCTGGGATCCTCGCACGGCAGCAGGAGGCCCACCCCCACGCCCTCCTCCACAGCATCATGTATTATTGAGGCAGAGCCGCGCGTCATGTTTATGCATCTATCATCTGAGGGCATTCTCCGGCTGCGGCTCATCTTCGAGTTCTCCGCGTCTTCTGCTCTTCCTGCTCGCGATTCTCCCTTCACTGCTGCTCAAGCCACGAACCGAGTCAGAATGCTTAACGAATATCAAAATGCAGTGACTACAAGGAGGGATACAGGGGCCGAGACGCCTAGGTCGCAAAGTTGTTTTTCCTGTAACCCATCCTCGACTCCTGCTTGGACGTGACCGCCACCTTCCCATTCACGCCACCTCCCAACGTCCCTCCAAACGCCGCCTTGGCTCCCGGTTTCGCCTTCGTGAATCCCGTACTGAAGAACGTCAGCGCGAGAAAGGGGAAAGCGAGCGAGGGGACGTACACCGACGAATTGGCGCCGAGCGTCGTGCCGTTCCCTAGACTCTCCTCCTTCGAATCCGACTTGTACCGACTCATATCCGAGTTTTGCATGTGTTCAGGGCGGAAGAGCTTCTGTGACTGTTGGCGGGAAAGGTCAGCGAGGTCGGTGGAAGCTGGAGAAGCGAACGTACGTCGAGGCTGCCCCACTCGTCGACGACGGCAGTGGTCGTGATTGAGGTCGTTCGGCGCTCGCGATTCGTGATCTTGAACTGAGGAGCGGGGGGACTGTCGCGGAGGTAGCTCTCGGGCGAAGCGACTCTCGTCTCTCCTAGCTCGCGACGCTGTTGAACAACGCCGAGTCAGCGAAAGCCGCGCCGCAGAACGGAACACATGGAGATGGAGACTCACGCGACGTGAATCAGCGACAGCGAGACGATCGGCTTCGCGAGCCGACAAGGCCACTCGAGGAAGCGCAGGCTCGCCTCCGTCCATCCCGTCGCCTTCGTCCTCGTCCTCGTCGCTCCGATCTTCTTCGTCGTCATCTTGAAGGAGTACGATCTCCATCTCGCCGTCCTTGATGGGTACGGTGCTTCCTTCGCCATGCGCGAGAGCGAAACTCTGAGTTTCCTCGTCGACGACTGCACAACATCGTCAGCGAGGCTTCGACGATAGGTAAAGAAAGGGCTTACGGAGCTCGGCCATGCTAGCGTTCGTCTTGGCCCGCTTCTCTGCGCGCCTCATCGACCGGCCGTAGTCGTCGTCGTCGAAATCGTCGTCGTCGAGATCAATTTCTCCAGGCCGCTTCCCGCGCTCCTTGCCGTCGGCGATGTTCTTCATCCTCGCCTCGTTCTGCGCGTCGTCCTTCGCATTATCGGCCCTGCGAGCCAAACGCATCAGCTCTCATCTTCTTGAAACTACGCCAGCGAGAATGCGCACATGTACGCCTCGTTCGCAAGCTTGTCCTGCTCCTCGCGAAGCTCCCGCTCGACCTCCTCGTTATCAACGAGCGACTCGAGCTCGACGTCGAGTCCATTCTCATCCTCGTCCCCACTCCCCGCTCCCATCCCCATACCCTCGTCCTCCGACCTCTCCGCCTCGTTATCGACAAACTCGCTCCTCACGCGCTCCTTCTTCGCCTTCGGAGGCGCCGCCAAAGCTTTCTGCGTCGCTTGGAGAACCTCGAACGCGCTCCGAATCGGCGTCGCGGCTTGCGGAAGACGCTGACCGGCCGAAGGGACGTCGAGGCCGCTCATCTCGGTATCCTGCGTCTCCAGATCTTCCTCGACTTCGTGCTGCTGCGTCTCCTCGACCTCCTCCTCCGCTTCAGCGGTCGAGATGTGAACCTCGGTGCCGGGCATGACGAAGCTGTCAAGCATCCGGAGCGGTGCGCGGCGAGCGAGGCCACGAGGAGCTTGCGTGGGGGTTTGAGTCGCGTCGAGTTGGGTTTGGGTCATGCGTAGGGAGGCGGAGCCGGGGATGGACTGGGAGTGGAGGCCTGAGTCACCGGGAGAGTCGGAGGGGGAGTCTTCGAAGAGGTTGGCGGGGCGAGTTTGGGTCATGAAGCTGTCGACGAGCGAATCGTTAGCACAGGCATCGTGCGAGCAGAAGACAGGACGAACCCCTTCTTGTTAATGTACTGGCGCGGAGGTTCCATCTCGCGAGGAGTAGCCGGCTCGTTCATGAAGGCGTTCCCAGCTTCGAGTCGTTCGGCGTCCTTGGCGCGTTCGGCCGAGTTGATGAGGACGGCTCCGAGGAACGTAGGGTCGGGTCCGAATGCAGACGGCTCAGGAGCGCGGAAGAAGCCCTCGACCTACGAAGCGAAAGGGTCAGATCGCTCGGAGAGGAATGCGCGGGGGACGCACGTCGTTCTTCGCTCCGACGTCCTGGCTGAAGGCCGTGCCGAAGAACTGGGAGAAACCTCCGTCGCCACCGTCGTCCAGGAACGCAGGAAGCTGAACGCGTCGAGGTCCTTCCTCGACCGGAGGGAGCATCGACTCATCCTCGTCGTCGTCCACGATCTTTGCTCGACCTCCTCCGCGCGTACCGACTGGAATCGACTCGTCCTCGTCCTCCTCGACCTCCTCCATAACGTCGCTCATCCTTCCCTCCTGCTCGCTCGCAGATCCCTCCTCCTCTCCACTCCCCTCAACCTCGGCTCCGCTCCCCCTCTCCTCATCGCTCCCCCTCTCCTCCTCGAGCACAAAGTCCTCGTCCGCCGCGTCCTCCTCGTCCTCCTCCACCTCTCCACCCCTCTCCTTAACCTCCTTTAACCTCGCCGCCTTGTCCGCCAACATCATCTTCGGATCGACCCGCTTGACCGTCTCCTCCGCCTCGCGATCCAACTTGGCCTCCTTGGCCCTCCTCGCCGCGATCGCCTTCTTCGTCCTGAGCTCCAAATTCCTAGCCCTACTCTTGTCCAGCAGGTTCTGATTCAACGCGTCCGCACTTGGCGCGAGCTGAACCGCCGGCCTCCCCTTCCTCGATTTGGAGAGGTACAACTGGGGGTCGGCGAGGTTATTCCCCCAGGTCTTTGCGCTGGCCTCGAGCTGACTCTCGCTCGGCTCCTCCTCTTCCCGACCGTGCGCCGGTCCAGCCAGTTTCTGCAACTTCCTCGCCGACCGACCCAGCCGGGGCAACTTGCTCGCTTCCTCGATTTCGACGCTCGCAGCTCGCAGCATCCTCGGATTCGGTGCGCCCTCGATCTCGAGGTCGGAATCCGAGTCGGAGAGGGTGATGGTGCATGCTAGTGCGGCCCTCTTGGCGTCGAGGAACGCTGCTCGCTTCAGAGCTTCATCGGCGCGGTGGGTCATCTCCTCGATCGTAGGGAGGTCGTCGTCGTCCTCCTCCTCGACGAGCATGGTCGGGACGCGTTTCCGCTGAATGGGAGTAGCGTCGATTGGGCTCGTGGCGCGTTGTTTCTCGATTGCCCGAGAGGAGAGCCGCGCAGGAGAGTCGGTCATGATGATGGAGGAGGAGGATGGGAGGGCGCGAGGGGGGTGGGAGGAGACGGTTAGGTCGGGGGTGGGGAGTTGCGGTTGGAAGGAGCTAATGGGGCGAAGAGCGGGCTTGTGGCTGCGGGAATTGGGAGGTTAGCGAGCGAGCGAGAGACGATGAGGAGCGTACCGAGCGGAGGCTTTGCTGAGGACGGAGGCGACGGAAAGGCTGGACTTGATGCGCGGTTGGAGGGAAACGGGCATGCCTGTCGTGCGAAAGAATCAGCGAGAGTGTCAGTCGAAGGCGACGGGGAAAGCTTACCGCGCTTTATAGCGGCAGTCTGCTGGTTCATCTCCTCCTCCTCCTTCTTCGACATTCGGTTCTGCGCACCGCTAAAGTCAACCCTCGCTCCGACCCCCAAAGCTGACGAGAACTCACCCCCATCTTTGAAGCCTTGACCTTGACCTTCTTCCCCGTATCGCTCTCCTCGCTCACCACGCTCCTACTCCTCTCTCGCTCCTTCTTCTCCACCACGACCGGTCGCTTCTTCGCCGCCAACGCTGCGAGCTTCTCCTTCTTCGACAAGACCGCGACCGGGTTCTTCGGCAGCATCCCGTCGTCCGAATCGATGCTCGAATCCGAAGGGATCTCGACTTGCTCCACGACGTCGTCCTCGTCGTCGTCCTCTGAATCGAGAATGGCAGCGCGACGCGCTTTCTTCCCTTTTAGCGTCGTCGCACGAGGACGGGCGACGATGTCCTCCTCGTCATCTGCGTCGCTCATGGTCGCGTCGAGGGGAGGGAGGAAGTCGTCGATCGCTTGAAGAAGGCTGGGGGAGGAGGCTGAGGAGTCGGTGAGGATGGGGATGGGTCGTTGGGCTTCTTGTTGAGAGGAGGAGTCGCGGAGACGCGTGGTGCGGAGAACGGAGGAGGGGAGGAGGGGGTCGGAGGTGGTGAGGGAGGTGAGGGAGGATGAGGAGGCGGGAGGGCGCGTGGTAAGAAGAACGGGGAGGGATTCCCCGCGCTCCTCCGCTTCGTCTGCTGCCCTGTCGATGGCTGCGAGCGCCTCGAGGACGCGGAGGTTCTTCTTGTGGTACGCCAACGCGCCCTCCTGCTCCCCATCCGAGCTTTCCATCCCTCCAAGGGGAGAAGGAGAACTAGGACTCGCGTCCTTCTCCCCCCTCATCTCCATATCCTCCTCCTCGGTCGTCGGATCCGTCTGCTCACACCTACGCGTCGGCGAAGAACTACTCCCACTCCCCTCCCGCTCCGTCACATCATCGCTTCCCAAGTCCCCGCTCTCCTTAAGCGGCTCAAACTCGGTCTCTGGAATTGCAGACGTCGAGTGCCGCACGAGGGCAGGAGGGGGGAGGGGAGGAGGGACCGACGCGTCGCTCGAGGGTGCTGGCGCGGTAGGGGCGGACTTGCGGCCGTACGTCCGGGTAGCAGGTTTGGGGTGAAGGAGGGGGACGAGAGGGGGCGCGAAGGTGTTGGTGGAGGAGGGGAGGACGGAGGAGGAGAGGGAGGAGAGCGTGGATGAGGAAGGGGGTCCTGGAGCGGCTGGATCGGCGTCGGCCGTGTTGGCGGGGGCGGGAGACGTGTTCATCTGTAAAGAAGGAGGCACTCCCTGGGCGTGGCTGGGGGAGACGGAGGTCGAGTTCGGCGGGCGCGATGGACGTGACGGAGTGATGGACGTGACGGAGTGATGGACGCGCCGAGTTCGATCTTGGAGAGCTGGCAAGGGCGGAGCCTCGAGCGGGAGATGGAGTGAAAGACGGAGGGGGGTCTTCACGATTTAAGAGAAGCGAGTTTTGAGCTTGAGGTCGAGGGGGGGAAGCGAGAGCACAACTCGCCTGAAAACAAACTCGGGCTTTGGCGCTTTGGCAAGGCGCAGCGAGAGGAATGGCCTTTTTTTGTAGTTCTTCACCACGTCGTTGGAGTGAATTGAACGCGTTAATACAGCAGAGTGATTGGGAGCAAGTTCCTTCGTGCGGTGAAAGAAGAAAAGGATCGAGGTGACCGTATTGAGTTCGAGATAAACAAACAACGCGACCCAAGTACTCGCCCTTCGCCAGCTGCTTCCTTGTCCGCGTATTGCTACATTCCTCAAACTCAAGTTGATCGAATACCAGCAAAGAAACGCAGGGAGAAGAAGCTACACCAGTAGCGAGGCTGGCACAGCCTGGCAGAATCTCGGAGTCCCCGTCGCAGGGACTTTGTCTTCCTTTTCGCTCTCGATACACGCCAGAGCGCGCGTATGTTGGGTTCAGTTCCTCCTACTTGTTCGTTTAGTCCACGGGACGGCGTAGGATCATCAAAACACTAGGACGCAATTTCGAGCCAGCGTTTCTTGTCGCGTCGCCAGCGGTTGGTTGAAGCTGTTTCTAACAGCGGCAGGGGAGCTAAGGTGGGGCTGCAGTACGAGTGGAGCAGCAGTATTCCCTTGTCGGAGAACGAGAGAAAAAGAAGCTCATCTGGGCCAGGCGCCTGGCAGTCTGCACAAAGCTTGTCCTCGAGAGCTTCCTTACCTTCTCCCAGTTCCCTCGTCCATCTTTCTCCCCTCCTGGCCTCTCGCCTTTCAGACAAAGGGTCTCCTCACCTCCCCCAGGCCCGCCGCCTTTCTCTGTGACGAACGTGACGACCTCGGACGCGCCTCCTCCTCCCCCTCTCGAACACAGGAATCACCACTAGCCACACTCTCCGCCTCGCTCCTCTTTCCTCCCAGCAGAACAGCACGCCGTTGCTTCATCCCAGCGTACTAGGCAACGGCGAGCGCGCTTGCTGGGAACCTGTCCTTGGCGCTAGGTTCGAATAGGAGGTCACCAGTTGGAATCAGTCAACTCTCTCAACTTCAGCAACTCATCTTACTCGCACGCCAAACTACACCCATGGCACCTACACCACCATCTCCTCTAACCTCCTCCTCGGCCGACTCTCTCTCCTCATCCAACTCGTCCACCTCCTCATCGCGCAAGACCTCCTCTCCTCCAGCAACCTTCCCCTCCCTCTCCTCCCTCCATTCGAACCCCAGCACCTCCCCCTCCTCGACCCGCTTCCCACCCTCCGCCTCGCCCCTCCCACGCTCCCACTCCGTCGATGCTCTAGCCCGGACCCCTCAGCCCTTCTTCTCCCCCTCTCTCGCCGGGCCGCCGACTACGTTCGAGTTTCCGACGAGTGGGAGGCCGGGGAGCTCGCCGGTGGGATTGACGAGGGGTCCTACGAGGAGGAGGCAGGGAGGAGCGTATCGCCGAACGGCGGGGGGAGGAGCTGGCGCGGATACGGCGAACCAGCTCGAGGCGAAGGTGGTCATCTGTGAGTTTGCTCTCTCTTGTATCGGGCAGGACGAGGTGCTGTGAGACTTGGGGCGACGTGCTGATGTTTCATCGCGCAGTGGGGAGCCAGGGAGTCGGCAAGACGTCCATCGTTCATCGCTACACTTCGGGTCACTTTAGCTACTCGCTCTCGTCGACGATTGGCGCGAGCTTCCTTACGAAGAAGCTCGTCGTCGATGGGTGCAAGGTGCGCTTGCAGATCTGGGACACGGCAGGTCAAGAGAGGTTCAGGAGCATGGGTGCGTCCTCGTTTCGCTTTCGTTACGCGCGTAGGGGCAGCAGCTGACGATAATCGCAGCACCACTGTACTACCGAGGAGCTCTGGCAGCTATCCTCGTCTACGACATCACGAACGCCGACAGTTTCGCCGACATCAAGATCTGGCTCGAAGGTGCGCCCGGTCCCTCCTCTCTCCCTCCGCACACTCTCTAACCCCTCCCCGCAGAACTCCGACAAAACATGTCTCCAGACCTCATCATCCACATCGTCGGCTCCAAAGGCGACCTCTCCTCCCTCCGCGCCGTAGACCTCCTCACCGCCCGCCGCTCCATCGCCGAATGGGTCCACCCCTCTCCCACCCCTTCCCCTCCTCTCCCACGACAGCGTTCCAGAACTCTCAGCACGATGCCGACGATCATCACTTCTCCCCCCGGTCCTCCGTCGCCTCCTACCCTCGGGGCGAGGGTGAGGAAGATGAGTACTAAATTGGGAGTGGGGCCTCCGAGCGCGAATTCGAGTGCTAGCTCGGTGTGTGAGGGGAGGGAGGGGGAAATGGTGAGGAGTGCAAGTAAGTTGGGATTGGGGGTGCGGGGGAGGAAGAGCGAGGAGGAGAGGAAGAGCGAGGAGGAGGAGAGGGTAGAGGAGATGGTGAGGGAGTGCGGGATTGAGGTCGAGGAAGTGAGCGCCAAGGACGATTTCGGTGAGTTTGCGTTCGTTTCGTGTGAGAGTAAGTGGGGCTGATGAGTGGGCGCAGGGATCGAGGACCTCTTCCTTCATATTACGAGGAGGTTGGTCGAACGCAAGTCGCAGATTGAGACGAACCGAGTTCTTCGCTCGAGGGACTCCATCATGCTCGGGGACGACGATGCAATCACTTCTCCCTCGTCAAGCAGCTGGTGCTGCTGATCCCCTCCGCCGCCTCCTTCCGCCTCATACGTCCCGCCATCCCTCCCTCCTGACCTTAATCCTCGACTCCCACTACGCACTCTATTCCTCGGCCTCCCTACCCAGCACTACCCAACGCAAACCCAATCTTCCATGTTGAAACACCCGCACAACTAGCTCTATCAGCATTCCGCGAATCCCCTTCCCCCCTTCTTGACCCCCTCGTCCATAGGTGTACATTTCCCCCTCTCCTCCTCGCAGTTATCCACACTCTTCGATTGTCTACCTCTCCCTATCTCCTCCTAGTCGCTTTGCTTAATCGACTGGTTCGGTTCACGTAGACTGCGGGATCGAAGCGAGAGCGAGAGAGCGAGAGGACTGTCGGACAAGCGAGCAGAGAGCCGAGTCGTCGCTCCCGCCTCCACGAGCAGAACGCTACACCCACGCAGAGTCGTAGGCTCTCTGAGAGAGCACCCCGGAGCACATCAGCAAGCAGCACTCCACCCTGCGCCCGCACACGCCCGAACTCGCATATGAACCCCTCTTGCGTTGCTCTGCGTCCCCTCTCTAATCCAGCGTAACCTCGGCTCCAACCGCCTTGAGCGCTGTCGCAAGCTTGTCCGCCTCCTCCTTGGTCGCGTTCTCCTTGAGGACCTTCGGCAGGCTCTCCACAAACTTCTTCGCCTGCACGCAACACACACATTAGCTCCCCCTTCCTCCACACGGAACGAACGCGACGCACCTCGACCAGGTTCATGCTAGGCATGATCGCCTTGACCTCCCTAATCGCCTTCGCCTTCTGAGCCGTGTCAATCTTGGTGAGAGTCACGTTGAAGACCGTCTTCTCCTTGGGCGCAGCGACCTCCTCCACCACGGCCGCGGGGGCAGCAGCAGCGGGAGCCGAGGAGGGCATCGCGATGTCCACAATGTTCAACCGGGTCTATCAACACGGAGGCGCGGGTTAGCTGAGGTTCGGAGGGAGGGCGGATCGGAAGAGGTGGGAACGGACCTTGAGGGCCTCGACGAGGTCGGCGGCTTCGAGGAGAGTGAGGGTGGAGATTTGGTCTACGATGGCGGAGATCTTGGGTGCGAGAGCCGAAGGGGGAGGAGGAGGAGGGGTGGAAGAAGCGGCGGCGGGGGTAGGGGCTGCTCTTGAGGAGGAGGAGGAGGCGAAGGCGCGGATCGAGGTGGGGAGGAGGGTGCTGCTGAGAGGTTCCGGTGGGGTTAGTAGGGCGTACGGCGGGTGGGAGGGAGGGGAGGGACGGACCGGGAGGAGGTGCGGAGGAGGTTTTGCGAGAGGGAGGAGATGCGGGCCTGCAGAGCGTTGGGGGAACGGTCAGCGCTGAGCTCGTGGGCTGCTTGGGCGTTGCTCAAGAGTACGTACGGCCATTTTGAGAGAGGATTTGCTGGTAGGAGAGTTCGTTCAGGCTGAGGATGGCCAAGTCGGGAGAGGAGCGAGTACTACTCCGAGGAGGTACTACTTCTCACCTTCCCCTTCTTTCCAGTTTCGAGAGGAACAGGGGAAGGGGGCAAAGGCAGGACTGTGAGCAGGTGTTTCGAAAGCTACGGAGGAATCAACGCGTGAGAGGCGACGTTCCTGCAATTGCAAAGTCGTAGCGAATCGTCGCGGCTCTCTTGCGAAGCGAACCGGAAGAGTGCGAGCAGGGTAAAACAAGCAGGACAAGAAACTGGAACCCACATCAGAGCCAGAGAGACGTTGAAGGAATCAAGTCCCAGCACGAGCGATCTTGATGACTCTCTCGCTACCGAGCTCCGTTCCTTCTCCCCTTCAAGCTCCGACCAATCTCCCGTTTAAGCCCATACTCCTGTGAGAAAAGAATCCACCTGGAAAGCAGAACCTACGAGCAATACAAAGTCAATCAGCTCAAAAGTCTCCAAAGCCAACTCTCCGCGCACCGCGAGCAATCATGAATCAAAGAACGCCGCCTCCAGGTTCCCCCACCCCCTTCGAGGTGGCCCAAGCGAACTCCCATCCTGTCTACCCCGTATACCCCCCCGAGCCAATCCACGAAAACACTCGTCTTCGACGCACTCGGATCCTTCTTCTAAAGCTCGTACTCCGGCGAACCAAGCTTGAGCGGCGTCACCATGATCTGCTCGAGGCCCTCGAATACCTGCGCAACCGTAACAGCCGCCTCGTTCGCAACCTTCGTCTCCATGTCCATCACCTCCTGCGCGCACGGAAGGAGAGGTGCCGAATACTCGGAATCCTCGTCGCCGTAGATGAGGAATGGAGCAGCGGTCTTGTCGGGGAGGTAGGTGGATTGGAGGAGGGGGTGGATATCGAGCACCTGCTGGGCGAGGTCGGAGGAAGGAGGGTCGCGGAAGAGGGCGCGGTCGAAGGTGGACGACTGGGCGGAATCGCAGGTGAGCGAGTGCGAGTAGTCTGGTATGGAGAGCGTACCTGGAGGAGCCGATGGAAGAACTTGCAGACGTGCGAGACCCGCTTGAGGTCGTGGTATTCGAGTCCCTCGTCAAAGACGGTCAGCAAGACCTCGCTGGGGAAGTCCGTGATGGAGAGGACGGAGATTTTGTGAGAGGTCATCGGAGTTTGAGTGGAGCGGTGCCGACGAAGGGAGAGAGCTGGAGGCCGAGTGCGGAGTTTTGTCGGAGGTCCGCGGAGACGAGAGCAAGCAGCGCTAAAGATCTCGCACGTCGCTGAGCTGTACAGGCGACAATCGAAGAAGGAATAATGCTGGTGATAAATTGAGCGAACAGAGCTACTCTCCCTTGTCGGAGCCGCTCGAGTACAATGATCCCGGCTGCCAGTTACGCATCAGCGTCTTCTTCGACGCGCTCATGAACAAGAGAACTCACTCGCTGAGAAACAAACTCGCGAATCTCCTCCACACGCCGTTGAGCTCCGTTGAAGATCTCGTCGCCCTGCGCGTCGTCTCGAATCAGCAACGACATTGGAAGAAAGCCGACACTCGAACGCACCTCGATAGGCAGCAAGCCCTCAATCTTAGTCGTGCTCTTCTTGATGTGCTTCTCCTCAGCTTTGCGACTGTGGCGCGCGAGAATCTCGATTGCGAGGTCGAGATTGATGTAGTCTGCGAGCGCGTCAGCTCAGGTCGTTCAAAGCAGCGAGAAGGCACGCACCAGTCAGAGCACGACGAGGCTGCACCTGGAGAGCGTGCTTCGCGTCGAGGCTTGCGTCCAGGACTGCCGAATGCGCGCCTTCGGAGAGGGAGATCCGCACTGCCAACTCCTTTGCGTCGTTCTTCGACCGCTCGTAGACCTCGAAGCTGTGAAGGCGCTGAGATTAACAGCTGTCGACCAAAGGAAAGAGGAAGAGATCGTACGTGATGTAGCTCATGTAGTCGAGCTCCGGAACTTGCGGCATAACAATGGGGAGGTCCGAAAGAGTGACCAAGTTGACGAGTGTGTGGCTAGAATTCGGATGTCAGCTGCGAAGCGATAAAAAGTGGTGCAAGGGTACGCACATGTGAGACTCCTTGGTGAAGTAGAAGCTCGCCGATCCGTGCTCGTTGTCCCTCGCCGACTTGAGGTTCGTGATGACCTGTTCCAGCAGAGGGAGGGAGGTCAAGAGGCCAATCTCCTCCTTCTCCGAGCGTTCGATTCCGTACTCTTGGGGAGCGACTGCGAGAAGACCGTCAGCTTGATCCCGGATACACGGCGTTGGCGCGCTTACTGAGATCGAAGAGGAGCTTGGCTCGTCGGTAGAGCTCTCGAAGCTTTCGCGGAGGTCCAGCTTCCCCGTTTTCCGTGCTCCGACTGTCGATGGAAGAGGGACGACTCGTGGTGGTCTTGCTGAAGATGGTCTCGAGGAAGACTCGGCTGCGCGACGTGTTTAGCGATGGAGGAGGCAAGAACGAAGGGGAAGACGCACTTGTGCAGGCCGTCGTACTTGAGCGAGTCGTAGAGCTCCGAAACACGCGAGGGGTCGAACTTGGAAAGCTCAACATCGCACCAGTCCTTGAAGTGGGCCTCCCAGCGCTCTGAAAGTACGGAAGTCAGCCCCGTCGTGCCTGCTGTTTCGGGAAAGGAACTCACCGCGGAACAGGTAGGGGTACTCTCCACAGCACCTGGAGAAATAACCATCAGCGAACGACCCGCTTGCGCAAAGCCCGCGCGACGAACCAGCGAGTCTGAATCTTCTCCACCGCCATCGACTCCCAGTTCGCATTCATGACCTCGCGGTGGTACCTCATGAGCTCAATAGTCTCCTTGACGACCTGCACGTAGACCCATCAGCTGTTGACTTCACCAGGCCCGCAAGCCACGCACCTCGAACGGCTCTTCGTCGGCAAGAGGCCACGCGAACCCAGGTCGCACGTGAAGTCCAGGGCGGCAGAGCGACTTGAGCCTTTTCTTGACGTTCTCCATCTGCAATCACGTAGAAGTGAGCACGAGCGGAAGATGGGGAGACGGACGACGTACCTCGGTCTTTGCGGCGTTCGAGTCGTCGAGGAGGTCCTTCCGGATCGTGAGCTGGTGGACCTTGCCTCCCGAGTCTCCGCGATCGTCGAGGAAGGCACTGCGATGCGTGGATTAGGAACGTTGCCGAAGCGAAGATGAGGTGGCGACGGACGAGCTGAAGATCTCGGCAGTGGCGACGACGCGACGCTCGGAGCTGCTGTAGACGTGCGTGTGGTCGAGCAGAGACTTGTTCATGATCGTGTAGTCTGGAGAGGCTCCGTTAGCGTTGCAAAAGATAGAAACGAAGGGATCACACCCTTCCGCATGTTCTCGCCGAGATCGCGAGATTGGTACCTCGCAGCGTGCGTGAACTGAGCGACAGCAGCTTCGTCAGCCTCTTCATCCCCACACCAAGCGCCGGTACTCACCTCTCCACCCCACTTGACAACCACCGCCACCTTCTCGCATACCCCATCCTCGCTGAAAGCAGGCTTGAGCTGCGCCTTGGTCCCGTTCGTCGACTTCTTCTTCTCGATAATCTTCCGCAGCTGCTCGAGCTGGTCCGTGTTGCAGCCAGGGAGAGTGAGGGCTTCCTCAGCCGCGTCGGCGATGTACTGGAGCTGATTCGGGTCGCGCAGGATGATCTCGTTCGTGCGGCCTTGGAGGAGGGTGATGAAGGGCCGCGAGGAGGGTTCGTTACCGGCAAAGTTGAACTTGAGCTTGCCTGCGAGGGAGATTAGCTTGAGTTGACGGAGGGAAGAGGGAGAAACGAACACTTGGGCGTGCGGTCGCCGTGTCGCGCGACGCAGATGGTCGACTTGAGGCGCCAGGACTTCTCGCGAGGAGATTCGGTGCCGCTCGTGCTGGGAGTCTTGGGGATCGAGGGCATCTTCTTCTCGCAGAACTTGCCGAGGATCTCGGCGCACTTGTCGCTGCGAAGATAACCTCGTGAGCACGAAATTGAGGACAGGAAAAGCGGAAGGAGGACGCACTAGTAGAAGTCGTTTCCCTTGACAAACGACCAACCGTTGACATCGATAACGTAGCTCTTGCCATTCGCGCGAAGCAAGTCGAAGCCGCAGATGTTCTGCTTGAACGCAACCGAGATGTCGCGCGCCATCTTCTTCTCCGCATCGGTGAGCTGGCAGATGAAGCGAATCTCCTTGCCCTCGGTGTTGCGACGGACGAGACCATCGACGACGGGCGACTTGCGAGTTTCGGCGTGCACAAAGTTGGGGCCGAGCGTGTAGACCTTGATGTCCTCCGAGTTCTCGACGTCGATGAATTGCTCATAGACGTATGAGCCGTCGGTGCGAGGAACGGTCATGTTGGGCTCGAGGGCCGAGGATTGGTTGCCGACCTGCGAAGGCAAGGTTAGCGGGATCGCAGAATTCGCAGACGAGCAAGCTCACCTTGCGGAACAGGCGACGAGCTCCTCCTCCCTTCTTCTTCGGGAAGTAGATGTTGACGTTGTGGTTCTCGCCACTAACGGGCTTCTCGACGAACGGCTTGTCCATCGTCTTGCCGTCAATCACAATCGTGTCGTCCCCCTTCATCGTGAACTCGGACATCTTCCTCGGCTTGTCGACGCGAATACCGAGGCTCTGCTGAATCTGGTCCGCGATACGCTTGTCGATTTGAGGCCCGCCGTCGCGGTTGCACTCGAGGCGCTTCGAGGTCGGGACGCCAATCTTGTCGAGCATCTGGAGGACGACACGGCGGTCCCAGAAGACCTTCTGGAGCGGGAGGTCGTTGACGCAGACGGGCTTTCGGAGATCCACGAAAGCGACTGGAGAGAATGAAGGTGAGCGAGCTGCGAGGGGGAAGAAGGAGGAGCTGCGACTGACTGGCTTTGTCGATGGGAAATCCGTCCGAGAAGAATGAGATGAGGAAGTCGCAGATAGGCCAGTTCTCGATATCTGCACCGAGCGAGATCCATCAGCACCTCCGCACTCGCCGCCAGCAGCTCCCTTCATCCACATTCATCCAGAATGACCTTGTCGCCGAACACCGTGATCTCAAACTTGCCCGTCGCCAGCAGCCGAGAGAGGATGTTCCGCATAGGCTTCGAACGCGCCTTGCGGTCCATCGCAGCGACACCTGCGTGCAGCCAAGGGCTGTTAGCTGCTGCCTTCCCGCGGCTATCTTGAGAGGACGCACCCAGGCGGATCAAAGGCTCAGTCGGAGTAACTGCCGGCGCTGGAGGCGTGGCGGGAACTGGTGGTGTGGACGACATGCTGGGAGTGGCGGTGCTGGTCCGGGAGAGGTGCAAGAGAGGATAGGGTAGATGGAAGGGGAGCTGGCTCGAGGAGGGGTCGAGCAGCTGTGGCGCAGGTCACGCTTCGGGGTGGACTTGGAGCTGCTTAGTGAGCTTCCTGTGGCCTCGGTTTGGTGCAAGGAGTGGACGAGATGAGTGGAGAAGGGAGAGAGTCGCGAGATTGACTTCGCGCTGACGACGAGGGGCACGTTCTCCTCCCGCCACCACGCCCTCGCACCTAGCTCACCACCCAGCGCCCCTCCGCCAGCTCGTCCTTCTCCCCATCCTACTCGACCCCCCGTCAAACTGGCCTCCCTGCGAATCCTAGCCATCGCCGTCCTCGGCAAGCACGGCAACCCTCTCTTTCTCCAGTCCTACTCGTCAAGACGCGGCGGCGAAGCGGATCTAAAATGGCATTACGCCGCGCACACGGCTTTGGACTTTTTTGATGAGCGAGGTACGCTCGTGTGCGGAGTTGCTGGGGGTGAGGAAGGAGCTGACTCGACTGAGGGTAGAACTGCCGGCGGCGAAGACGACGGAACCGTATCTAGGTCTGCTGTACGCTATGGAGGACTACGCAGTGTACATCCACTTCTACTGGGGAGAGGAGGGAAAGCTGACACGTAGTTGGCGGCAGGTACGGGTACCAGAGCAACACGCGCGTCAAGTTCGTCCTCGTGCTGGCTCTCGTGGACGCCGTCGTACGCGACACAGACGTCAAGACTGTGTGCCTGCTATTTTGTCCCTCCTACTTAGAGCTGACCCGCGTTCCAGATCTTCCGTGCGATCCACAACGCCTACATCTCCTACATCTCCAACCCCTTCTCCTCCACCGAAACCGACAACCCTGCTGCGCTGGCCGCACCAATACGGAGCGTCAAGTTTTCTAGAGCTATGGACCGGGTGGCAGGGGTCGAGAATCCAAGAGTGGAAGAGAACGCCGCCGCGGGAGGCACTGTGTAATGTAGGAGATGTTGCTGTGCGTCGCGTGGGAGGAGAGCAGGATACGACGCCCACGAGGGAGCTAATGTGCCCTAGATTCGGCCAGCCAGCCAGCTGCACTCGTCCATATCTTTCATCGCTCGAGACTCGGCGCTCTGGTTGCTCGTCAACCGTCGTCTTCCACTCTCGTGCGATGTAGATCCATTGCGCCTCTTCTCGAGGAGCAAAGGGAGACGAAGAACGATACCGCCGTCCTATTGACAGACTCCTGCAAGACCACAAGCACGTCCGACAGTTACGCGGCGAACAGTCTCTCGAAGGCTCTCTGCAACCCATTCCGTTCATCGCAACTTCGTTCTTCACCACAGCTCAGCTGTCTTATTCCACAATTGCCTCTAGCGCCGCCTCCCCCTCCTCCTTTCCAATCCGCGCCTTCAACCCCGCCAGCACTCCAACCCAATGATCGTACTCCTCCTTCCCCGGCGTCGCCTTCCCCATCTTCTGCAACCTCGCCAACCTCTGCCTTGCGACCAACATCCTCCCCAACAGCACCTGGTGCTCCTTCCGCTTGACCCCAGGACGAAGCTTGAGCACCTTGGCGCGATCTCCCGTCGCCGCTTGAAGCCTCTTGATCCTCGACGACAGAGCCGAGAGGAGGTGGTGCAAATGCGCGTACGCAGCGACGACGTTCGACTCGGCCTTGATATGGTCGAAGATGAGGCGCAGCTGAAGGCGGTGGTACGACTGGAAACTGACTTCGCGCGCGAGGACGCCGAGGGATTTGACGGGGGAGGAAGGGGAGGGGGAGATGGAGGATTCGAGGTGGTCGAGGACGGCGGTGATGCGGTTCGTGTGCTGGCCCATGAGTTGGAGGATACGGAGAGTGCGTCGACGGATGTAGCGCGCTGTACCGGCGTCGTAGTGCGCGCGTGCGTGGCGCGTCATGTCGTTCACGAGGGTCGAGGGGATGTAGTAGTCCTTCGCGGGGACAGGAATGAAGGAGAGGGCGGAGGGGGAGTCTGAGAATGCGAATGGCGTTAGTCCTCGCCAGATGAAAAAGAACGGAGCAATGTACGAGAGTGGAGGGAGTGGCCGTGCTCGAGCTTCTCGTCGAGATACTTCTCCTCGCCGTCGTATTCGACTCCAACAGCTTGCTCGATCGTCGCCAACCGCTCGTCCGCAGCGACCTGCCAGCGCCAGAAGAGCTGGTTGAAGTAGTGGCGAGCGACGGCGCCATGATCGAACTCGCTGGCGGCGTGGATGATGAGGCTGAAGGCGCGGGTGCCGATGAGGTGGGGAGGGGGAGGAGAGGGGAGAAGAGGGGTGGAGGGAGCGAGGGAGTCGGCGGAGGTGGAAAAGGACCGGTCGAAGAAGGTCGGCTCCTCCTCTGCGGAGGTAGGGAGGATCGGCGAGTCGAACACCTCGAAGACGGCCATCATCCCGCTGAGATCCTTCGTCTCTGCGAGCATCTCGAGGGCCCAGCACACCTGCTCCTCCCCCATCGTCCGCATCTCCGTTCGAGCGTGCTCGCTCATATCTACCTCTGCTCCCGGCAGCTCGAGGTCGAACCCGTAAACCGTGCGCATGGCGACGGTGAAGACCCGCCTGTCCCTCGCCTTGAGCACGATCCTGAAGAACGACTCGAGCACGGCCTCCTTCTTCTTCGCGTCCGCCTCGATCTCCAACAACATCGCCGCCGCCTTGCCGACCAACGGTTCCGCCGCGACCCTTCCGACGGCCTTTCCTCCCACCTTCTCGTGCATCTGCACCCACCCTTCCATCGCCTCGAACACACTGCCACACAAACTCGTGCTAGGCGTCCACCCGTACTCGAGCATCTCATCCCACGTCTTGCACACCCCGGGCGCATACTTGAGCGCAATGTACTGCCTCAAGCAAGCCAGGAGGTCTCCCACCGTCGTCTTCCCTCCCGCCTGCTCGATCCTCAACCTCACCAAATCGACCTTGGCACCGAACGCGCGCGCACGGGTCGTGCTGCCATGCACGTCGAGCTGGCTTCGGTTTGGAGAGACGTAGAGGGCCGCAAGGAGGGAGTGGAGGGAGATGGGAGGGAGCGTGTGCGTCGCTCCCCTGGATATCGAGTTGGGAGAACAACGCCCAGCAGCGGTTAGGATCTGGGCGGCGGAGTTGGAGTTCGGCGACGAGGAGCTGGGCGGGGACGGAGAGGGTTGGAGGAGGAGGGGAGGAGGTTTTTGGGCTGAGCTCGTCGTGGGGAGTGAAAAGGGATTGGCCGGCGAGGGAGAGGGCGGCCCAGGAGGAGGCGCGCTGCTTGGATTGAACGTCGGTGGAATGAGGGAAGGGGAGGGCGGAGGTGGAGAGGGAACGGCGTGGGCAAAGGCAGGGGAGGAGGGAGGTTGACGGGGTCGGGTTGGGACGCTTCTCGGCGAGCTGGTTGATGCTTCGTCGAGCCAGCTGCCTGACTGGGCCCTGCATATTTTAAAAGAGGGTGGTGCCTTGGTGGACTGGCTGAGGAGGCGACGTGGAGAGAGGGAAAAAGGCGTACTGCCCGACGAGCTCCGGACGACCTCAAGATTTGGACGGCGGGAGACAGCTTGTCGTCTTCCACCGCGACTCCCTGCTCAGAGTTAAGCTCAGAACACGCCGACGACTGCTCCTGGCGCGCTCCCAGCTCCTCCTTCCCCACCGGTGCGCCTCAGAATGAGCTACTACCTCGGTGCGTCCTCGTCACCCCGCGTCCTCCTCTCCCCCTGACTCCTTCCTCACCAGTCCTAGTCGGCACGCTCGACAACCCCCTCTACGAAGCTTTCCTCACCTCGACCAAATCCTCCTCCTCGACCATCATCTCCGTCCCCCAGCCCTCGTCCTCCGCCTCTTTCTCCATCTTTGGTGGACTGCCGACGCCAGGGGGAGGTGGGAGCACGGTGGGGTATGGGAGCAAGAGCGGGGCTGGGGGGAGGCATGTGATGCAGCTTGTTGCGCATGCGAGTTTGGATGTGGTGGAGGATGTCATGTGGACGAATGGAGGGATGTGAGCGCGCTTCCGCTGCAGGGAGGGGTACGAGAGGGAGCTAATGCGGTGAGCAGGTACCTGAAGAGTATAGACAAGTTCCAGGGGTGGACAGTATCGGCGTGGTTGACTCCAGGAGGTGCGTTGGCGCTCGTCGACTGGACTGAGGGGGAGCTGATCGCGTCGACGAGCAGGGGTCAAGATTGTTCTACTGCACGAACTCAAGAACGACGAGGGGATCCGGTTGTTCCTTCAGGATACGTGGGAGTCGTATGTCAAGGTACGTAGGCGAGCGAGGATGGGGAGAGGGAGGAAGCTGATGGATTCCTGTGCAGACGCTGCTGAACCCGTTCCACGAGCTCAACGCGCCACTAAGATCGACGACTTTTGATGCCAGAGTGCGCGCGTCGGCCAAGAAGCACCTGTGAGGAGGGGCGCTGGTGGCTGGAGGGGAGGAGCAGGACCGCGACCGAGAGTGTTGTACGAATGGAACGAACGCGCATGATACCCAGCACTCAGGAGCCTAGTCTCTCTTCTCCCAGACACAGGTTAGCTCCCTGACCAGCGCACCCGCGACGCATGCTCTCTTCTGATCTCTCTGCACGCACGCCAGAGCATCCCTTCGAATCGCAACCTCGTTACGCTCTACCTCCTCTTCTTCTCCGCCTGCATCTCCCTCTCCCTCATCTGCTTGACAATACCACCCACGCCCACCAACCCCTCGGGCTGATCGCGAACCCAGTACATCTTCGCCCTCCTACTCGCCCTAAGCGCCGGCTTCCTCCTCTGCCCCTCAACTCCTCCCTTGCTCACCGTCGGCGGGCCTGAAGTAGTCGCACGACTAACGACCTTGATGTTCGCCACGAGGGGCGAAAAGACCTTGTACGCGAGTTCGACGCCCGTCCGTCCGACCATGTTCCTCAGGCGGAAACTCGTGTCCCGTCCTGCGTGACGCCGACGAACGGCGATGAGGACGCCGGAGAAGGAGTTGGTTGTAGGGTTGGGGTTCTCGGGGGTGGGGACGGAGGAGTAGGAGGAGACGGTGAGGACTGAGCCTGGGAGGAGACGGTTCGGGTGACGCCGCGAGAAGAGGGGGAGGTAGGTCGGCGCTGAGGGGTGGAGGGAGGTGAGGTGGGTGTTGAGAGTGCGGAGGAGGGAGTCGCTGAGAGGGGCTGAGGGGGGAGGGGAGGAGGGGATGATGCGAGCTGTGGTGGAGAAGGGGTAGGGAGAGGAGGAAGGTGTTGAGGTGCTGAAGAGGCGGGCGGACGACGACGAGGGCTTGACTGCTCTTAGCAGCGACTGGGCATATCCTGTTACTCGGCTCATCCTGTCGAGTTGCTGGAGGGAGGGGAAGCAGCGAGTTGCTGAGCCAAATTTCTTTGGCTGAGAGAGGTGCCGTGCTGGGGACTCTCTTGTCCTCCTCCCCTCCACGATCCACCTTCCGAAACAGCGTTGGAACAACGGCGTAGAAGGGAGTAGCTCCAACTCACACGCGTGCGTTCCCTTCACCCCCCAGGGAAGGTGCGACAGCTCACAACCTCGTCAAGGTAACAGGAGCGTGCACCCTCTGCTCAGGTCCAATCCTCTCGCCCAAGTCGTCCACTCGGACGGGCTAGAACACCAACCTTAAAATGGCGACTAGTGGTGGCTCCGTGAGCGGGGGCAGCGCCTACTTCTCAAGAGCGCCAGGATCGGGCAGTCGTTCGCCCTCAGGAGCTCCCTCCTCCTACTTCACCGCTGCCGACCACTTTGGTCACTACGGATCGTCCTACAGCCCTCTTCCCCACTCTCACGAGCTTACGGACGGCGGGAACAACGGTCGGGACGTACTCGGGCGCCACGACTTTCAGCAAGTCGCGGTCAAGGACGTCGAGACCGGACGACCTTATCCCCCTATCGAGCGGAGGTCTTTCAGGGACGTCTCGAGCTCAGTGGACATGGTCCTTTCGCGGGAGGAGGTTGTCGCGAACGGCGGAGGGAGCGGAGCGGCGTCGAGGGGAAGGAGCACGCCGACCGTTGGTGCGATAGGAGACGGGCGCAAGCTGGCGTCGTCGCCTGACAAGCTGGTCAGCGCCGGAGGATGGGATGGGAGGGGAGCTCTCTCGAGCTTGGAGCCGGTGACGAACGCTCAGGACGGCGGCAGTCGAGCCTCATCGTTCATCTTGGACGTCCTCCCTACGCGCAGCAACGACTCGTGCGGCTTTGGATCCACCCCCTCTCTCTCCCTCGATGTTCTGAACAACCCGAGCGACAGCAGCAACCTTGCCGCCGCCATCGCCACCTCGTCCCTCTTCAACTCCCCCACTCCGGACGCATCCGCCCTCTCACCTCTCCCCTCGACTGTCCGCGCCGACTCTCCTCGCCTCACCGATACGTCCCCCATCACCTCCCTCGACGTCCTATCCCAACGCCTTATCTCACTCGAATCGACCGTCGGCGGCCTCTCCTCCCTCGTCAACAACGAGGTCCGCTCTCTCCGCGAGGAGGTAGGCGTCCTCCGCGGTCTCGTCCTCCAATCGTCCTCCTTCACTGGGGGTCCTCGTCACCTTGCTCAACAAGGCGAAACGTCCGACTCCCCTCTCCTTACTCTCCGCTCTCCCTCGCCCCAATCCTCCTTCCCCCTCCCCCCTCGCAACGCAGGATCGACTCAGCAGCAACACGCTCACTCCTACCTCTCAACCATCTCCATCCCTCCCTCGCCCGCCCACTCGGCCCCAGGCGTACTCTACTCGGATCGGGACGAAAGGACGCGCACGACCAGCGCCGACAGCAAGGACGAGCAGATTCGCGCTCTCACGGCTCAGCTCTCCTCCCTCTCCAACTCTGTCGCCCACCTTATGAACAACGGCAGCGTCGGTCTCCAAAGCCCCTCTACCTCCCCCATCATCCCGCAGCACCAGAACCAGCGACAGATGTCGCTCCCTATTGGTTCGCCCTCGGTTGGAACTCCGGGGATCGGCTCGCTCGTCGAGGGGTGGAAAGCGGGGCTGGGCGTCACGGCGAACGGGACTGCGTTGGGAGGGAGAGCGGGGATGATGAGGCCTGGGAGCGCGAATGGGATTGTCGGCGGACGCGCGGGGAGTGGGTTTGGGAGAGGAGAGATGGAGGAGAGGAGGAGGAGCCAGTTGGGCTACGGAGCGGTGGGGCAGAGCGCATTGAGGCTTGATGGCAGCGTGCGTTCTTTTCTCTCTGCGGGCGCGATGGAAGCTGATGAGCGGTGCAGACTTTCGACACGGGATCGCAGTCGACTTGGGAGACGGCGAGCGCGAATGGCGGCATGCCTTCTCCTCTCGCTGGACTCGTCAGCAGCTCGATCAATGGCAACCCTCCTGGTTCGCTAGGCGGCAAGTGGGAAGCGCTGGGGATCGGAGCAGAGCTCTTCAGGACTATCGCCAAGTATGGGTGAGTAGTGGCCGCTGGTGATACGTAGAACAGACGCTGACCGTCCTACTTGGCTTCGCAGGCTCGGCCCACCGACCAAGATCCAGTCCAAGGCGATCCCCTGCGTCCTTCGCAACCAGGACATCGTCGCACAAGCTCCCTCGATCCAGGAGCGCATCCAGTCGTACATCGTCCCCGCACTGCAGATGATCTGCTCCGCCGCAGCGCAAGCGACAGCCGAAGGCGCGTCCTCCGCCTCGAAAGGCGTTCAGATCCTCGTCGTCACCGCCACCGTCGACCAGGCCGCCCAAGCCCAACGCCTCTCCGTCGGACTCGGTGGCTCGCTCGGGATTCGCACCAGTCTGTGCGTCGGCCAGGGAGACCTCCAGCAAGACCTCGCGACGTTCCTCAAGGCACCGCCTCACGTCCTCGTCGGCACGCCTCAGCGCCTCCTCGACCTCTTCGCGATGCGAACCCTCCCCGTCACCGACATTCGCCTCCTCGTCATCGATGAGTGCGACCAGCTCATCGCGCGCAACCTCTCCGACTACGTCGCCAACCTCGTTCGCCTCCTCCCACCGTCTGGAGTCGGAGCGCCCGGGTCGCCGACCGCCAGCAGGAGTCCTATGCTTGGTGGAGGGCTGGGATTGCCGGGATCGTTTGGAGAGACGGGGAGCGCGTTCTCGATGCAGTCGTCGTCGACGTACAACGCTGCGGCGTCGGGACGGCAGACGGTCTTGCTGTCGTGCACCTGCCCTCAGGACGTCTTGTGAGTCGCGTTTCGGCCTCCTCGCCGCTCGAACGATGCTAACGACGTTCGTGTGCAGGAACTTCGCGTCGTCGCTCCAGCTGCGCGAGCCGGTTCGCGTTCTCGTTCGTCGCGAGGGCGGCGACAGCTCGAGCCCGTCCGTTCGAGGACTCAAGCAGTACTACCTCTACATCGCCGTTGGAGCAGCGGCGAAGAGTAAGGCTGTTGGCGTCGGGAGGCGCGAGGCCACGACGGCGAGGGAGTGGAAGCTTGAGGCTTTGGCGGACCTTTGCGAGGACTATGCGTTCGAGAACTGCGTGAGTAGATTTGTCTCGCCTTCCTACGAGCGCGACTGATGGTGGTGCTGCAGGTTATCTTCTGCTCGTCGGTTGACGCCGTTGAGGCCGTTACCTACAAGCTCGGAACTCGCGCCATCGAGGCTTTGGCTCTTGTGCGTCTTTTCGTTTAGTCATCAGCCCGAGACGACCTAACGCTTGCGATGACAGCACCAGGACATGGGCCAGTCCGCCAGGTACGCCATCATGTCCAAGTTCCGCTCGGCCGTTCCCAGCCGTACTGGACCCAACAAGCGGTGCCTCGTCGTCTACGACGCTCTGTGCCGCACTCTCACGGACGTTCACCAAGGTGAGATCTTCTCTGGATCGTTCAGAGAATCCCTGCTCACTGTTCTTCCCTCTATAAAGTCCCGCTCGTCATTAACTACGATCTCCCTCGAGACGTAGAGTCCTACGTTCACCGGCGAGTCTTTCTCGCTTGCTCGCATCGAACTCAGCTTATCGTTCCTGCTTTCAGAATCGCATGCGCGACAGCATCCGGCTATGGTCGACCTGGCGCCGCCATCAACATCGTCACTCCGGGGGCCGACGTCGACATGCTTCGCTCGATCGAGTCCTTCTACCGGTGCAAGATCACCGAACTCCCCCCTTCCTTTTCCACCTCTGCATAAACACCCTCTTCGACCCTCGTACCGCCTCGACTTCATTCGCACCACCTCTTTACCTCTCTCTCTCCTCGCCCTAGTTCCGCATCGCACCCCACATTTCTCTTCGACTCGCCGAGCGATTTACCTCGTTCTCGACAAGCACGAGTCCTTCTTTACCCCCTCTTCCTCCACGCTATCCCCCTGTGCTCCAGCACCACACCCTCTTCAAGCTACTTACCCTACCCATCTTGTGTACCTCCTTCTCAAACCTCAATCTTGTCTACCCAGTTTGAATCAAACACTTGTTCCTCAACGAATGCGAGCAGCATTTTACAAAAGAGAGAGCGGGGGAGAGGCCGAAGGGAGGGGAGAACTCGGGTGACTAGCGAGCGATCCCTTGCTCTTCTTCCTGTGTCTTGCAGGAAGCAGTAAGTTCTTTTCCCTATGATCTTTGCAGAGAATATCTCGCCTATGCGTCGAGCGAAGAACCTCGCAAGCTCGCTCAAAAGCTCGCTGGTCCCGCGGGGTACGAACGAAGGAGTTCTCAGCCTTCGATTTGCACCAGCTCCTCTCTTACATCTACCAGATGCCTATCACCAAGATTATAGCGCTTTGCGCGCAAGTTTTATGTGCTGTTGTCAAACCAAAAGCCAAACGTTTCCAGCCCAAAGGCACAGAATCGAACGCCTTCGCTTGGCCTTCGCACAGACCCTCTCCAACTTTGACTGAGCGTTTCGCGCTGCCTCTCTCCCTCCGACTCAACAACGACGCTCCTCATGGAACGAGAGCGCTTCCTCCAGCCTCCCCCCGAGTGGAGCATTTGCGGCATCTGCCTCGAAGTGGGCTCCGCGCCCTCCTCTCACGCCACTCCGAGCTGACGACTCGCGTCCAGGTCCTGCTCGACCCGATGCGCGTCTGCACGTTCGACCACCACTTCTGCCGCCAGGTTCGTGTGCCGCCTACGAGGGGGAGGAGGAGCTGATTGCGTGCGCAGTGCTCTGTCAGCTACGTCGCGAATCAGGACGAGGACCGTCTCGCGAACCCCGACGCGCCTTATAAGACGACCGAGCGTTGTGCGGTCTGTCGTGATTCCAAGACGGGAGGGGCGGGGGGGAGGTACATGATGGAGGCGGCCAAGTTCTTGGAGAGGTTGATTGGAGAGCTTCAGTGAGTCCGGAGAGGAGAGCTGGGGGCTAGAAGGGGGGGAAGCTGATGCTCGAGCGTTTGCAGCGTGTATTGCTCGAATAAGGAGTTTGGATGCGCGTGGACTGGCGAACTCTCGAATGCGAAAGGACACGAGCAAGCGGTGCGTCTCGAAATGGCTGCGGGGCGGGTGGCGAGCGGAGGGTCGGAGCTGATGCTTTTGCGGCAACGCAGTGCGAGCGCCGACTCATCGAATGTCCTTGCGAAGACGACGACGGCGGATACGGCTGCGAAGAGCTCGTCCGCGCTCACCTCCTCCTCGAGCACAAGCGCAAGACCTGCCAGTTCGCACGGCTCGTCTGTCCTCGAGGCTGGACCAGGTGCACGTTCTTGCGGTACGAGAAGTCGGAGCACGATCAAGTTTGCAAGTTCTGGAGGTGAGTGTTCCTTCCTAACATTGCGGAAGCAGGTGATTAACGAGCGTCGTTTCTCGCAGGTGCCGAGGTGAGTATTGACGAGCAAGGGCGCGTTCCTGGGGCAGAGCTGATGACAAGCGCAGTTTCCGAGGACTGTCCTACGACTGGAACGCTCGCTATGCTCGAAACCCACGAATCCCACTGCGCCAAACTCCACGCCGACCTCGCCCTCGCTCGCCGAGAAACCGCCGTCGCCGAACTCCAGGAGAAAGTCGAGGACCTTGAAGCCGAGCTGAACGACTTGGTGGAAAATTACTGCGATCTGAAAGAGGATCTGAAGCTCGAGCGCGAGGAGAAGGAGAAGGAGATCCGCGAGCTCGAGGAACGGGTCGAGGAGCTCGCCGAGTCGCTGGAGGTCTTCGAGGAAGGGAGCATGTGGAGCGAGGCCGCCCAGGGATACTACTGGGGGCAGTATATCGAGAACATCGCGGACGTCAAGATGGACGACCGAATCAAGATGCGGGACGACATGATCTGCAAGCTCGAACGCGAGGTCGACGCGCTGAAGGAGCAGTGCGGGCTGCCGACGGCGGAGGAAGAGGTGGTGGCGATGGAGAAACTCGAGGCGACGAAGGTCGGGGCGGGAGCTGGGATCTTCATGGCGCTCAAGAGGAAGCTGCAGCCGTACGTCGATATTGAGGTCAGGGGAGGGAGGGGGGCGAAGGTTGCGAAGGTCGAGGATGGCAGGGCTGGCGGATTAGGGCGGGTGGAGGGACGTTTGCTTGATTGCTGGTGTCGAATGAAGTCCTGTTCGACGTGCGCGTTGACTTTGGGGAGCAGAGCAAGTCGCGTTCGCAATTCGCAAATGGCCGCGGCAGATCGTCTTGCCGCCCCCACAGCAGTCTCCTCTCTTTTCTCTCCTCCCACCACCTACGCCAGCGCGTTCTCATGTCTCCCACTGCTCTTCCTGCCGGCGCGCAGCCACCACTTCCCACCAACTCGAGCTCAATCAACGGCACCGACGCCGGTTCGTAGGTTCCTCCTCCTCCCCCCCCGCGGTGCTTACGCTTTGATCGCAGAGGCTCTTGAGCGCTGGAAGATCCGTGAGGTGATGGAAGGGTTTCCTTGCCATCGTGATGCGTGCGAGTGGTCCAAGGTACGTTTGTAGGAGACGCGACGCGACGGTCCTGATGTTGCGGTTGTTCAGATGCGCGCGCTGTTCGCTCCTGAGGATGCATGTGCGTTGCCGCTGGTTCATAAAAAAAATAGCACGCGCTAACTGTCGTTGCAGATGTGTTTACGACGTGGAGTGGAGGAGTCCCCATCGACGAGTTCATCAAGATCTCCGAAATCGGGTTCTCCAAGGGAGTCAAGATTGCTGTGAGCTCTCAGGTTCCCCTTCCTTGCCGTACACAACCTCATGACTACTTTCAGCACCGCGCCAACGGAGCTACCATCGATATTGCCACCTCTGGCCCCATGGCGGGTCTCCGAGGACTCGGAAAGCTCAAGGCGTGCGTCGCTCTCTCGCTTCGTTCGAATCCTCTCCTGACCATTATTTTCGCAGTACCATTACCCAGCGATTTGTGATGCCCACTGCGGTCGAAGGGGAGACCTGCGAAGTCGACGTCGATGCAGATTGCCGACTTTGCTTTTTTGTCGAGAAGAAGGCGAACGGATGGAAGGCGCACTTCTTCAAGGGCTTCTACGGTTCGTCGGGGTTTCCTCGAGTGGTCTGAAAATCGCTCACTCATGCTCCGCTACAGAGAAAGACAACTACCACCCGGTGACTGCAGGCAAGGAACCCGTTTGGGACGAGGCAAAGCTCGCTTCCTTCCCTGAAGGCTACCGTGCGTCGATTCTCCCCCTTCAAAATCCCGCTTCCGTACGCTATGCTGACTTTCTCACTCGACAGGCTACCTCGCATACGGACAATCTGCGGCCGTGAGTATCTCGCTACCGAGCTCGCTCCTCTTCACCAAGCTGACTCGCTCCTCAGTACAAAATCAAGATGGACCTTCCTCAAAGTCGTGGTCTCTCGCACGATGCGTTCTACCAATCGTTTATCGACTGGTTGAACGGAAGCTCGATTGAGGAGATGAAGGTGACGCTGGGAGTGTAGGATTGCAAGCGGATGGTGTTGGATTCAAGATCGTACGCCGAGTTGTGATTCTCGCGATAATACGGTTCTCAGATGGTGTCGAACGGAGAAAGGAAACAACCCCCTCCACTCCAGGAGGAGAACGAAGGAAGAGAAGGGCAGCGTAAAAAGACAGGAGTCGTTTGGACTACGCGAAATTCGATCGTTTTGGGACCAGCCTCTCTCACCGTCCCCCACTCTACCGCCCCTCCACCTCCCCTCCCTCGCGACCTCTACCAGCTCCAGAGAAGGCCCTCAGCTTCCAAGTTCAGTGAGTGGCAAGCTTCGAACAGGTGGTCTCCGTTGCGTGTTGCAGGAGCTGACCCCCCGTCTCCCGCACCAGCACTCTCCACAAGCCTCCCCCCTCCCGGCACTCCCTCCCCTATCTCAATATCAGCATTCTCGTACTGCCCCCCGACGCTCTGGTGACGCGCTCTCAGCCCTCGCCAAATCGCCAGCCACCTGCCTCAAAGCTCGACGCAACGCCTCCTTTTGTCCTCGAGATTGAGGCCAGCTTCTACTAGATCCCGACCTACGCGAGCTTGCGCTCTAGAGGCTACAGCTTGATTGCATTTACGGGCTTGTCTATCGCTGGTGAGCAGAGGCGCGGACTCGAGGAACCGGGGTTGCGCTAACGCCTCTCGTGTCGACCAGCCTGTCTCTGAACTCCCGTCGTACGTGGCGAAGCTGGCTTGCGAGCTCGAGGGAACAAGCTGACCTCGATTGGGCTCCAGATCCCACCCACGACTCTTCGTTCCCTCTCTTCCCCACCTTCTCTCTTCCCCACGATGTCGCTTCCCGCCGCCTACTCCTCGATCCTCTCCGACCTAAACCGCGACGTCCTCCGCACCCAACCTACCGACCCTCTCCAATATTGCGCCAACTGGTTCGCCGCACGCCTCGAAGCTGAGCGCGGCGCTTCGAGGGCCGGGGGCGAGGAGCAGGTCGCGTCGCTGAGCCAAGGGTCTCTCGCGGCGCGCAGGGGATCAGCACTGCCGAAGCAGGCGTCCCAACCTTCGTTGACGGGTCAGGAGTACACCTTTGGAGGACCGCGCTCGATGGACGTCGAGGCTCCCACCGGCTCCCCCTTCTCCGAATACCCTCCCAACTCCACCGGCGCTTCGCCCTTCGCGCAACAGCCGACTAGCACCAGAGGGACCGGCCCCACTTCCCCTGCCGCCGCCAACGCCTCTTCCCTTCGCGACATGACGCTCGTCTCTCCCGGCCGGTCGTCGAAGCCTAGCGCGGGCGACGAGATGCAGACGGAGGAGTCGGACGAGGACGTCTACGACCCTCGCGACAACTACAACGCCGCGACGGGTACGACGAGCTCTCCAGGCGACGCGGACAGCGGGATCCCAGTGGGGTACAACCTCGGACGTCGCTCCTCCGTCTCTGCCGAATCCCTCGACCCCAACTCGGCTGCTCAGCTCCCCAAGATCGTCATCCCCAAGACGCCCTCGCAACGCGCCCGCATCGAAGCGAGCATCTCCAAAAACCTCCTCTTCCGGAACCTCGACGAGGACCAACACCACGACGTCCTGAACGCGATGAAGGAAGTCTCGGTCTCGAAGGGCACTGAGGTGATCGTCCAAGGCGCCGTCGGAGACTTTTTCTACGTCGTCGAGGAGGGGACGTTCGAAGTCTGGGTTCGCGCACCGCCCAGCCACACGTACGTCGGCCCGAGCAACTCGGTCACTTCGCCCGGCGAGGAGAAGCAAGTCGCTGCGTATGGTCCTGGCGGGTCGTTTGGCGAATTGGCGCTCATGTACAACGCGCCGAGGGCGGCGACGGTCGTGGCTACGAGTCCGGCGACGATGTGGGCGCTCGATCGGGTTACGTTTAGGAGTATCCTTATGGAGCATACGTCGAGGAAGCGCAAGATGTACGAGAGCTTCTTGAGCGAGGTTCCGATCCTCGCGAGCCTCAACACGAAGGAACGCGCCAAGATCGCCGACGCGCTCAAGGTGTATGTGTATGAGGAGGGAGAGGAGGTCGTCGTTGAGGGAGAGGTCGGCAAGAACTTTTACATCATCGAGAGTGGGTCGGCGGAGGTGTTGAGGAGGAAGGAGGTCGAGGGAGGAGCGGAGGAGCAAGAGGTGTTGGGGAGTCTGGGGAAGGGAGACTACTTTGGAGGTGCGTCCTTTTTCGCTCTTTGGTGCGAGACGATTGCTGATAGTGCGTTGACGTCTACAGAGCTCGCTCTCCTCAACTCGGCGCCTCGAGCAGCGACTGTACGCGCCACTCCAGGGCACGGTCGTCTCCGCGTCGCGACGCTCGGAGAGAAGGCCTTTACTCGCCTCCTCGGTGCGTCTCGTTCCGTTCTTCGACTCGAACTCTCGCTGAAGCGTTCTATAGGTCCTGTCATCGACATTCTTCATCGCAAGGCGGATTCGTACGGGCCTTCGGGCAAGGTTGGGAAGAGTGCGAAGGAGAGTGCTTGATGGCTGCGCTGCGAGGGGAGGCATCTTTTGTATTGGGAGTTCGAGTCTTTGTGGATTCGTTTATCATTGAGGCTCAGTACCGCGTTCTGTTGGCAACGCTCCTCCCTTCGCCGACGCGCTCCCCGTGAGATGCGCTCGAACCCACGGCGCGAACACGCTCCAAGTTCGGAAACGCTCCTCTCTCTCCTTCTTTCCACGATCCCTTCCATCTTTAGCTATGTCGTAAGTATATCAGGATCCTAGCAAGGTTATCTCAGCCGACTCCCTGCGCGCAGCCACGCCGCTGAGCCCTCCTCTATCCCCGAAGACGATCTAGCGCCCAGCGTCACCCAGGGGTTCAAGGTGCCTCCTCCCTTCTCTCCCCTCTCCCACCAAGCAACTGACCACATCTCTCACCACCTCCAGGTCGGGGAAAAGAAGTCTCTCGCCGAATACGCCCAAGTGAGCGCTCTCCTGCTCGAGCCCCCCGCACTCCCGCCAACGTTCCTGAGCAGCTCGACGCGGAGGACGAGTCGCTCGCCAAGTGGAAAGCTTCCCTTGGGCTCGGGGGAGCAGACAGTAGGAGTGAGGCGCCGCGCGTGGAGATTGTTTCGTTGTCGCTAGTCGCGGAGAGCAGGAAGGAGGGGCCGTTGGTGCTGGATTTGACGGATAGGGAGAAGCTGGCGGGGCTGAAGAAGAATCCAGTTACGATCAAGGTGCGCTCTGGGTGATTGTAGGGGGGGATGGAGCTGATGCGTTAGGGAGCAGGAAGGATCTGAGTACGCTGTCGAGGTAAGGCGGAGCTAGCTGCGGTGCGGGAGACGGAGCTGATGCGTGTTTCGTTTCTCAGCTGAAGTTTATGATCTCTGGATCGATAGTTACTGGGCTTCGCTACATCCAGGTGCGTTCCCTTGCTCGAGAGAGGAGGAAGCAGCTGATAGGGGCTTGAAAAAGGTCGTCAGGCGCGCGGGAATCAATGGTGCTATGGCGCTCAGGTTGTGCAGCTACGACGGTGGGAGCTAACTAGATTTTGCTCGCAGTCGACAAGCTTGAGGCGATGATCGGGTCAGTCTGGTTCTCCGTGCGAAGCCTCATATCTCAGAGCTGACGGTTCAACTCACAGATCCTACGGCCCTTCACCCGAACCGATTACAAAACGCTTCGTCTCTGAGGAGGTACGGTCGCACTCGTCGAATCTCGAGCTGCTGAGTCCGAACTGGAGCTGACCCTGTCGCAGGCACCTTCCGGAATGCTTGCGAGGAGTGGGACGTACGCGGTGCGCTCTCGCGTGATTGACGACGACAAGACGGTTCACGTCGACTTTGAGTGGAGTTTCAAGCTTGCGAAGGAGTGGTGAGGAGATAGAGAGAGGTGTTTGGGCCTGAGGATGTTATTCAAGAGGTCGCGCGGTTCTCGAGAGTTTTGTGCTTTTGTTCTCGCGGAAGAGAAGCAGCGTGTTCTTCAGCTCTCTGAGAGTGTGCGAGTGAGCAGACTCTCTTTGACGGTCGAAGGGAGAGAAAGGGCTTGACAAGATCGAAGAGGGGTCAAATCCATTTCCCCGAACGTGTTCCCCCCTCTCCCTCTTACCTTCACCTCGAACTTGGCTCAAGATGGTGAGCCTCCCCCCCGTGCACCTCGACCACAGCTGACCTCGTAACGCAGTCCTCCACCGACTCCCCTCTCCTCTCCGTCGCCCGCGCTCTCGGCACTGGCGGTGCAGGCCTGGCGACGGGACTCACCCTCGGCGTCTCCCTCTGGACCTTCCCCGTACGCTCCACCCCTCCACGCTACGCACTCTCTGACCCTCGCGCAGGCCATCTACAGCGTCGACACTATCGCGCCGCGGGACAGGCTCGTGCGTCACCCTCGCCCCTCCTCCCCCTTCCTCTCCTAACGCTCGACGCCACAGCACCTCTGGTCGAAATCCTACGACGCAGGAGCCAAGGCTATGCTCTCCCTTGTCCCTCTCACCTCCGCCACGCTCCTCCTCTCCTCGTTCCTAGCCGCTCCACCGGCACCGTACCTCCCTTCCAACTTCGTGGGGAGGAACAGGAAGCTCGTACTGGCTCTCGCGGGGGTTTCGACGCTCGGAATTGGGATCTGGACGAGGTCGATGATGTGGAGTGGGATTCAGGCGCTCAAGAAGGCTGAGAAGGACATTATCGCCGGTGAGTCCTCGCCGACCTACTAGAAGGAGGAGGGGAGCTGATACGGCGCGTAGACCCACTCAAGAACAACGGGCGAGTTGAGGTCGACACGATCATTCTTGAATGGCTCGCGCTTCATAGGGCTAGGATCGTCCTGGCCGCGACTGCGTTTGCGATGGCGCTCACGGAGCTGGTGGCGGCTTGAGGAGGGGAGGAGCTGCTGGTCAGTGAGGGAGAGGTGGTGCAGGTTCTACTCGGGATGTTCAGATAGGAGAAGGTTGTAAGCAGGTTGTTTCGGTATTCGTACGTAGTGCAGACGGCCTCTCGCTCTCCTCCCTCTGTTCGCGCCTATCGGGTGCGACTGTACTCTCTCAAAGCGACGACTAGCTCGCTCCAGGAACATTTCTGCTTCATCTTCCAGCTCCACTTTCACAGCTCGCCTCCTTCCCAACCTCATCAATCCCAAACTGCGCTCCCCACAACCTTTCCTTCGCCCACGTCGGAAGGTAATAACTTAAGACGGCGCTCGTCGATCGATACCCCGTACTAAGGTACCTCGGCGGCCTTCCCGAGAGCGCGTTGTCCACGATCGTCTTCGCCAGCACCGCGGTGGGGGTCGATTGTGGCGCTGCGAAGCGAGGTCAATGATCTCGCTATATCGCGGGGGGGGGCAGGAAGACGTACTCTGCGACCAGGAGCCACGGGAACGGACGAAGGACTCGACGTTGGCGTAGACCGAATCTGTGGGGAACTTAGTGGAGCTACGGAGGGAGGAGCGAGCGAGTTGCGTACCGGGCTTGAGAAAGGTCTTGCTGTCGTTCGCCGCGCCGATTCCGCTCTTGATGGCTCCTGGAGCGACGCACATTACGTTTATGCCGAAGCCTGAGAGGGTGAGAAGTTTAGTGCGGCGTTGGGAAGGGGGGAGGGAGGGCGGACCGGCGAGTTCCATTCTCATTGAGTCGGAGAAGGAGTGGACGGCGGCTTTGCTGGCGCAGTAGACTCCTGTTTGAAGGTTAGCTCTAGCTGTAAAGGCTGGAGAGAAAGAGCGAACCTGCCCAGGGAGTTGGGACGTATGCGACGATACTGCAAGCGCGCGGTCAGCGCTCCGGTTTTGGTGGGGAAAGAGAAATGTCGTACCTTCCACTGAGAATGCAGCGGCCTAGTCAGTATCCAGCTGAGCTCTCATCAGCTTGGAGCAGCTCACATGTTCACAACTGCACAGGAGCGAAGCAATCAGCGAGCATTCCTCCCCCGAACCCAACACCTCACTCACTCGTCCCAGACCTCTCCCGAATCATATGCGGCGCCACCTTCTGCACCATCGCCACCAGCCCAAACACATTCACATCAAACGTCTCTCGAAGCGCCTTCATCTCCACCTCAACCACCGGCGCGACGCATCCCTGCCCCGCATTATTCACCAACACGTCGATCCTCCCCGCCTGCCGCACGATACTCTCCACCCCCTTCGCAATAGAAACCTCATCATTGACGTCCAGCTCGACCTTGGTCACAGCAGGGGGGAGGCCCTCCATCTTGGCGAGGTTGCGGGAGGCGGCGAAGACGCGGCAGTTGCGCGCGAGGAAGGCTTCGCAGAGGTGGAAGCCGATGCCGCCTGGAGAGAGAGGGTTAGGGCTGGAGAGCTAGGTAGGGGAGGGAGCGGACCTGCTGAGCAGCCGGTGATGACTACGACGGGGCGGGAGTCAGGGGCCATTGTGGGGAGGGAGGTTGATGCGGAGGGAGTCCAAGGACCGCGGCGCGAGGTGGGCGTAAGGCGAGGTGGGAGTGGCTGGAGTCGGCTCAGAAAGCGCGTCAGCGAGGTGTGGTGTTGAAGTGGAAGAGAGAGATAAGCGCCGGTGCCGGGAGAAGATGAGTTGGTGGGGCCTCCCTAAGGCCTCCTTCGCCTCTGTCGTTCCTGCAAGCACTGCTTCGTATGCTTCGAGAAACGGATTTGATCTACCCTATCCAGCTCTGCAGCGAGTCCAAATCACCTGTAAGAACTCAGCCCCGCTCTCCACCTCTCCGAGATCGTCTGCTGCGATACTGCCTCCTTTGCTGCTCTCCCGTTCACGCTCAGAAAAGCCTGCCAAGATTGAGAGCAGCTGTCACCGTGGCGCGTTCTGCTTTGGACCTGCCTACGCTCCCTTCCCTCCTCTCCTCTCCCCATCAACCCCTTCGCAGCATCCTCCCTCACCGAAGTGAAGGCGTAGATCCCTGAGCGACTCAAGCTGGTCGCGCAGATTCCTATCGAAAGGGCGGGGAAGATCCAGTGGTACTCGAGGATGAAGGCTTTGGGCCCTTAGGTCGAGGCCGAGGGGAGGGGGGGGGGCGAACGCGTTCAAGTGAAGCGTGAACCCGAATGAGTTGTGAGTCTGTTGTCGCGGCCACGTCTAGAAAGAGCTGATGAGCGTGGCGCAGTGTGGCGTACAACTTCGGGCACGACGGAGCGGTCGATTGGACGAAGAGAATGGGGATCGAGCTGCCTAGAGCGAAGGTGGAGGCGACGAACGGGAGTGCGTAGAGTCGTTCGAGAGGGTCTTGGTGCAGGTAATTACTGTCAAGCAGTTCAGCGTGTCGTGTGCTGTGTTCGAGCAGTAGCGGTGGATCAAACGAGCAGGGACGAGCGAGAGAGCCAATTCGAAGCAGGAGCGCTGGGGGTCCCTCGCCATCCTCTCCGACTCGTTCGATATGTATATGTGCAGTTCACTCGGCAGTCGTCTTCAACTGTAACAGGACTGCATCAGCTCCATTCCCTCACAGAAGCGCGAGCGCGAGGAGACGTACCTGCATCCCGTGCATCCCCTTGATCTCGTCCTTCAGGATCTCGTTGACCACCCGATGTTGCTTGATCGTTGACAAGCCCTTGAAGGATGAATGGGATATGGAAATGGCGTAAAAGGTACCGCAGCCGCCTTGTAGGACGAACAACCCAGTCAGCTCCACACCCCCGTCCTTGGCCGAAAGCCAGCTCAACGCACCCGAGACGTCCTGAACCTCGATCTTTGCTCCGTCCATATTTGCTGCCAACTTGTCCTTGAGCGCCTGCTCACCCTCTGAGAGCGGCGGTGATGCGGCGGCCTGGGAGGAGGCCTCGCTGAGACGCGAGGAGGAGGCGAAGGCGAATGCGGCAGGGCGGGAGGTGGACAGAGGGCGGGACTGGAAGCTTCTGAGAGCTGGTAGGCGCAGGCTGGAGAGTCGGGACTGCATGCTGAGCTGAAAGTGTCCGTGGAACAAGCCAAGCTGAGCCAACCAGACTGCGAGGGAAGCTCCGACTCAGGCGCAACCGCGCGCCAGCGATCTCCGACTCTTGCTCTTCAACTCTCATCTCGACTTCGTTACATCAACTTGGGACCACCGGAGCAAGCTATAAAGTACTTCAGGATGGCCTCCATCACCTTCAAGCCACTTCACTCCTTCGCCAGCACTTCCCGTCTCGCGGCGCGTTCCCTCCTCGCCACCTCCACCAGCTCATCGCCGAGAGCTCTCTCGACCGCATCTCTCCTTCGATGCTCTTGCACCGGCGGTAGTCGATCATCGGTACCTCTCTCCACGTCCGGAGGAGCCAGGCGGGGCCTTGGATCGTCGCGATCTCTCTCCACCAGCACGGGGACCGTCTTCTCACTGCTTCCCAAGGTGAGCTGCTTGAACCGCGATGGAAAGGAGCAGGGGAGCTAATACGCACTTGCAGAAGGGAGTACACAGTGCACGACTATCTGGCAAGGCGACATCCTCCCTCAGCTCTCTCCTTTCCAGCCGATCTTCGCCCGCACCTCCGACTTCCTCCTCCTCGCCTCGATCCCTCTCCACCGCCACTCTTTCCTCCGAATCCTCCTTCCCCGATCCACCAGAGGTGCCTCTTACCACCCCCGCCGTCGCCAAGTACCTCGTCGTGATCGCGGCGATGGTCTTTACGATCGTGGTCGTCGGCGGCATGACTCGGTTGACGGAGAGTGGACTCTCAATAACCGAGTGGAACGTCGTTAGCGGTATCCTACCGCCTTTAGGAGCAGCCGATTGGGAGCGCGAGTTCAACAAGTACCGCGCCACGCCCGAATGGCGATTGTGCGTCTTTCCACCCCGATCTCACTCTCAAGGCCGCAAACTGACCCCGACGGCGCTTTCACAGGCAGAATCAGCACATCTCCCTCGAAGACTTCAAGACGATCTACTTCTGGGAGTGGTCGCACCGTATCCTCGGCCGCGTGATCGGACTCACCTTCCTCGCCCCGATCCCCTACTTCCTCCTTCGCCGTCGCCTCTCCCCTCGTTCCTCCCTGGCCCTTCTCGGTATCGGAACGCTCATTGGATGCCAGGGTGCCATGGGATGGTACATGGTCAAGTCGGGCCTCGACGAGAAGAGCGTCGTTGAGCTCGGTGGCGTCGCTCGCGTGAGCCAGTACCGCCTTGCCGCCCATCTTGGCCTCGCATTTTTTGGTGTACTCGGCCTGCGTGAGGCTCGCCATTGGAGTCGGACGGGACTGGAAGATCGTCAATGGAAACGGAGGAGGTGGAGCGGGATTGGGAGGAGTTAAGGGAGTCGAGGAGTCGCTCGCCAAGCTCAACAGCAAGGTCGCTGGACGTGTTAGGGTCCTCGTTACGGCCTTGACCGCTCTTATCTTCTTGACCGCCGTCTCGGGTGCGTTTTGCTCCCGCCCTTTCGCCCCATCGACGCAGTGCGCTGATTCTCACCGATCGCAGGAGCGTTCGTCGCTGGCCTCGATGCTGGACTCGTCTACAACGACTTCCCCCTCATGGGCGGAAACCTCATCCCTCCTACTTCGGAGCTCTTCTCCGACTTCTACGCCCGCAAGCCCGAGAAGACGGATCGCTGGTGGAGGAACATGCTCGAGAACCCCACGACCGTTCAGTTCGATCACCGCGTTCTCGTGTGTCCTTCCCCTTCGTTCTCGTTGCATAACCCGCACTAACTCCCATCCCCTCAGGCCATGACCACCTTCACCTCGATCGTCTCCCTCTTCCTCTTCGTCCGCCGTCCCTCGATCGCCATGCACCTCCCCCCTACGACGGTCCGGCTCATCAAGGGAACGATGCACATGTCGTTCCTCCAAGTCGCACTCGGCATCTCGACCCTCATCTACCTCGTGCCTATCCACCTCGCCGCGACGCACCAGGCTGGTAGCCTTGTGCTGCTCAGTCTCGCGTTGGCGAGTGGGGCGAGCTTGAGGAGGCCTGGCAAGGTCGCGACGGAGCTGATGAAGGTCAGGACGATGAAGATGGCGCAGGCGGCCGTCAAGGTGGTGGCGAAGTAGAGTAGGGGAAGTTTTTAGTATGGAATTCGGTTCGTGTCACACCTCTCGCTTTTGAGGCTGGATCTCTCGCTCTCTTCTGGCTCGCACTATGTTTAGGAACTGCTGCTGTTCGACAGGAGCAAGGTTAGGCAAGAGCAGCGCAAGGAGAGAACGTTGACAGGCGAGAGCTACGAGCTCCGCGGAAGGTCAACGCGGGACCTTTCTCCTTACTCGTCTTTTGAATAATCGCCACTCTACCGCCATCGCAAGCAACCCCTTTCATCGCTACGTATGTGGACACGTCGACCGAGCTCAACCTCCTCCCGCTCCTCCCGTCCTCCCCTCACCGCCGCCGAAGCTCGCTCGCCGAACGAAGAGGACGACGCGCAAGACTTCAACGCCGCGGCTCCTCCCACTCCTAAGAGCTCCGGAGCTGCTGGCGAGTCATTCCAGTACAGCCGCAACCCGACTAGCGAGCCTGTCGCCCGTCCGATTTTGTCGAGGAGGGAGGTCCAGGTAGAGCAGGCGCCGAGGGAGGACAGGGGACGGGGAGGGGCTGGCTCGCTGCCAGCGGTCTCGAGCTCTGGTTCCTCGCAGCAGAAGAGTGGAGGAAGCGATACGCAGCGAGCTCAGAAGAGTGCGTCTTCTGCGTTCTCTCGTTCGAGGGAGGAGGGGAGCTGATCCTCTCTCACTCTCTACTCAGCTGGCATGATGATCAATCCCGCTCGACTTGGTCTCATCTCCACCGGAACTCCCATCACTCCCATCACTCCCACGACGAACAACGCCCGCGACCCCCCTCCGCACCGTCCCTCCCAAGCCGCCTACCCCAGCCCTCCGCACTTCGAACCACCACCTCCTCCTCCTCCCTGCACCAAGAAGCACGCTCCCATCGACGTCCCCCGCCGTCCCTCCCAGCCTTACTCGATCCACGCGCCCGACAACTACATCCCCTCGCCACCTCACTCGCCCCTCGGCCCTCTTCGCACTTCCCTCCCCTCCCCTCCCCCATCCCGTCCTCTCCCCTCCGCCAAACCCCGTCCTCTACCCCGCCGTCCGCCCTCTTCCAGCCCTCACTTCCCCCACCCTCCGCACCGACTCCTTTCGCGCCACTCCCTCGAAACCCTCCCTCGTCGCCAGTCTCGCAGAACGAGTCTCCTCGAGGACAGGCGCGAATACGACGGCGCTTGGCGCGCGTCGGACGGAGCTGCAGGCGGAGAAACTTGGGCCTAGCGAGCTGCGAGGGGATGAGCGCGAATCGACTGAGCTGGGCGCTTTGCGAGAGGAAGAGACGGCGAGGAACGAATTGATTGGGCTTGAGGAGCTGCGAAGGGAGAATGCGAAGCTCGTTGAGGAGAAGGCTTATCTCGTCGAGGAGAAGGCGAATGTCGTTGAGGAGCTGGACAGGGTGATGGAGGAGAACCAGACCCTCGTTGAGCAGAACGCGAAGCTCGAGTTCGCCAACGACCAGCTCGACGAGCAAGCGAGGGAAGGAGTCGAGGCGAGGGAGGATCTCGAGCAGAAGGTCGCTAAACTCGAGGAGGACCTCGCTATCGCTATCGAGAACGTCGACCGCCTTCAGGAAGCGAACGAAGCCGAGGTCGCGACTAGGAAGTCGCTCGAAACGGCGAGGAAGAGGGTGCGGTACTGCGAGAACGAGACGGGGATGCGCAAGCAGGAGTTGCGCAAAGCGAGGGAGGAGGCGTTCGAGGCGCGCGAGCAGCGTACGAGGAGCGAGATGGATGCTGCGGGGTGGAAGGAGAAGCTTGAGGTGATGCGAGAGGAGGTGGAAGCGCTGCGAGGGAAGGTCGAAGAGCTGGAGATGAGCGCTGCTGGGATCGGCAAGTCCGCGAGCGAGAAGGAGGTCGACGAGATCAAGGTCAAGAAGCGCGCGGCCGAGCACCACGTAACCCTGCTCGAGAGGGAGAAGGCGGCATTCAGGCTCGAAAAAGTCGATTTCGTCAACCAGCTCGGCAAGTCGAACAAGCGGATCCTCCATCTCGAGAAGGAGATCAACATGCTGGCGAAGGAGCGCGGGACCGGAAACCGAATCGACGGCGTCGCGAAGGAGTGCGCGCAGCTCAGGACGAGGCTCGATGCGTCGGAGAGGCGTTGCGAACGGATCGAGACGGAGAAGGAGGAGGCCGTCGCATCGGCTGCGAGGGAGCGGGCGTCGTTGCGGAGGGCGTTTGATGCGAGGGAGTCTGCGAGGGAGGACGATGCGGAGAGGGAAAGGACTGCGAAGCAGGTCGCCGATGCGGAGAAGGCGAAACTCTTCAAGGAGATGCTGGCCGCTGTCGGATCACTCGGGAAGGAGAGGAACGACCTGAGGAGTATCATCGGGAGCGGTCAGTCTTCGTCTTCCGTCTTCATTCCGAACGAAAGCTGAAGCTCGACTGCGCTCGTAGGATATGGCACCACCTCGATCGAGACGACCTCGACGGACGACCTCATCAGTTTTGGCGAAGACTCGAACGGCGACCGCGAACCACGCCCCACTCCCGCCAGCGAGCGCGCTCGTACCCCCACGCCCCTCGATTACGGCTGCGCACCATCCAGCGCTTCTCCGACCGTCCCAGGCAAGTCGTCTCCCACTCACCGAGCCGTTCTCCAAGGAGGCTGAGCTGACTCCTCCCCTCCTCCCAGCACTCTCGATCCCCGTCAAGGGAGAGTTCTTTGACGCGCCGCTCATCACCTCCCCTCCCGAGTTCGGTACGCCTTCGCCTTCGCCTTCGGCAAGCCCGTTCGATTTCTGAATCGTTGAGCCGAGTAGGATCGATTCGCGCGTGGCCGGCCGAGGAAGAGGAGGAGGAGGAGTTGTAGGCGTGAATGGAGTTGGAGGTGCTTGTAGCTTGAGTAAACCGCGTGTTTACCACTGTTCAGCAAGTGCAGTCGATCCTCTGCGTGTGCTGTGTGAGGTAGAGGACAGAGAACAAAGGAGGAAGAGCGACGCGCAAATTGCGGGTTGGACGCGACCGAACCTCTTTCTTCCTCTTCCCTCTCCCTTGATCTTCTTGGTTCCTTTCCGCCTTCGCCATGGCCCGCGATACTTCTTCCCTCCTACCAGATGAACGACGACGGCGCACCCGAGAAATGATGGCGGAGGACGCGTCGCCTGCCGTTCCCAGCGGCTCACGATCACGTCTGATCCCCAAGCCGACCGCAAGCCCTACGAGGAGAAGACCCCCAGCGTGAGTGGTCTCTAGCAGGTGTTCAGGCGCTGCAGAGGCAGCAGGAGGAGGGACAGCTTGACGAGGTGATTGTGATGTGACGGGTGCCTGGCGGGTGGGGTGTGATGGAGCTTCGGCGGTCAAGAGCGGGTTACTCTGCTTGAAGTGTTTTTTTGGGAAGGACATTAAGGGGACCTTGGAGCAACCGCTAATCCTCCCACACCCTCCGCAGAGCTCCGTCGACTCCTCCTCGCCTCCCCCACTCCCCCAGCACCTCGTCTCCCAAGCTCGCCATCAAGTTTGCCGGCAAAATCTACCGCACCCTCGACATGCAGATGCAAGGCGTCTCGTACTCTCCAGGAGAAGACTTTCTTGGCGAGCCGGACGAGGAAGTAGGCGAAGTAGAGCGGGAACGGCGGGAACAGCGACGGAGGGAGATGGAGCTCGATATGCGGCGGCAGGGAGGGAAGCGAGTCAAGCGGGACACGAGCGGGAGTGACGACGACTTGTTCATCGAGGCACCACGAGGAGACGCGTCCACCTCGAAGCTCTCAACCCCAACCAAGGCTCGCGTCCCTCCACGCTCTTACGACGAAGGTCGCGCACCACCCGCCATCCTCGCAGGCCAACGCGCCTCTCCACCACCTCTCGGCCTCCCCTTCCTCCCCCGATCGAACGCCCTCTCCTCCTCCCCTTCCACCCCCGCGACAACACCTCTACCGCCTCCTCTCGCCGACCTCCTCGCCCTCCACACAGCTCTCGAAAGCGTACTCCTCTTCCACCTCGCTAACGAAGGCTCCCGCGTCGCCTCTTCCACTTCCAACACCAACGCCGCTGGAGAAGCGACGATTCGTCTTCCCAATCTCATCGACCTCCCTGACCTCTCGCGCAAGATCGAGAGCAGCGGACGAAGGTTCAACGAGACGGAGTTTGCGAAGCTCGTCTGGGTTTGGGAAGGGTGCGGAGTTGGAGAAGGAGAGGAGGAGGAGGAGCTGGAGATCCGGAGCGAAGGAGCGGCGAAAGATGCAGGAGGATTGGGGTTCATCGTCTCGCAAACGAGGTGCGGAACTGCGAAGGCCATCGTCAGCACGTACGGCATCGGCATCTCGGTGACGATCAAGACGAACCCGCAATTACCCAAGTACGAGCTCGTTGGACCGCCTAGCTCGCCTTCGAGGAACTCGGAGAAGAAGGTCGCGCCGCCCAGTCCTAGCAGCCTGGGGGAGAGGGGAGGGAAAGGGGATGAGCGTCGTGGCGCTTTGGAGTCAGGGGAACGATCTGCGGAGGGAGGAATTTGGACGACGGCTGAGGGAGTGGGCGAGGAGGTGTGCGGAAGACGAGGTGAGTCTGTTCTCCGCTCTCACGAAGCCTGCGATTGACGCGCATTTGCAGAACGACATCGTCTCGGCCTCCAAGCTTGTACCTCGCAAGCGACCGAACCACATGATCTCCTCCCCCGCCTTCGTCCTCCCCGAAATCCCTCGCGCGACTCTCCCTTCCCTCTCCCCCTCCCTCCCCTCCGTCGCAGGAACCTCCTCCCCTAGTCCCAAGAAGAAGGTCCCCTCCGACATCTTCGGTCCCGCTATCGCCATCGCCGGTCCGAACGGAACGCTCGCGATGCTGGTCGAGGGACAGAAGGCTTTGCCTGTTGGCGGAGTGGTCAAGGATCGGAAGCAGGCGATGCTGGAGCGGGTGAGGTTCCCCCGATTCTTCCTCGAGGAGAACGATGTTGATTTTATTTTGGCGCATAGATTCAAGCGAAGGAGGACGCGAGGATGTCGACGTACCAGAAAAGCATGTCGGCGCTCGCAGAGGGAGGATCAGCGGGGAAGAAGAGTCTCAAGCGGGACAAGGACATTGGGACGACGTGGCGGATCGAGCAGATGGAGCGGTTCAAGCGGAACAGCATGCTCAGTCGACTGGGCAACGTCGCGGATGGGGTTTGGATGTGCGTCTCTTCCTCGTCGCGCTCGCGAGAAAGCTCGCTGACGACGAACGATCGCAGGCTCTTTGATGTCGGACAACGGAGGTCAATCCTACTGCTCGACGTCGCGACCGCCATTGCGAAGAGCTCCAAGATCAGTCTCTCAGTCGGTACGTCCTCCCCTCCCCCTCCTACGAATTTTCGCTCATCTCTCGCGCAGACGAAGCCCAAGCCTCGCTCAACCTCCTCTGCACCCTCTGCCCCGACTTTACCTACGTCAAGCTCGTCGACCGGCAGGAGTGGCTCTGCATGAAGGGGGTGATTGGGCTCAAGGAGGTCAAGGAGACAGTCCGGGTGGAGCGGGAGCGAGCTTCGCAGTTGTCAGCAGTTGTCAGGAGTTTGTAGGGACCAGCGCCTTACGCGACGCTTTTTGTGCATTCAGTTGTTCTATTACTCACTTTCTACCATCCGGAGGTCGCTCAGAGATCCCAACACGTAGCTTCCTTCGCACGCGGATCTCCAGCTCTTCTCAAGCCTCTGCGAAGTTCCCCTTATCCACTCTCTTGCTGACCTCAATCTTCTCCTCGCTGAGCTCAAACCCCATCCCGTACACGAAGCAGATCTCGATGGTGAGCGCGAGGCCGAGGGAGAGGAAGGAGCTGAAGAGCTTGTGGTGCAGACTCCGGTTTCTCTGCTCTCTCCCTCCTCCCTCGTCTGCCATGCTGATCAAGAAACCGCTAAATGACATTGTCTACCGCGCGCAAACGAACAAAGAGTATTGATCCACAAGTAACCGAAATCACGACCTTGGCTCAACTGCGACGGCGGTCAGCGAACGAACGAACGACGAAGCGCAACGGAAAGGAACGTACGAGATGGCGACATAGCGCTTCGAAATCGGCTTCCTGCGACCTCCCACAGGCGTTCCCGCCCCCGAAGGCGGTCCCGACGAACCAGCCGCCGAACTCGGCCTCGGAGGCATAGGTGACGGTCCCGTCGACGCCGAACGGAACTGCCCTGCGCTCGAGCGGTTCATCTCGTTGAGGTCCGCCGACGTCTTGGCGCGGTTGAGGGGAGGAGGAGGGAGGCCGCTCATGGAACGTGGAGGGCCGGAGGGGAGGGGAGGAGGAGTTTCGGACATGTAGCGAGGCGGGGGCATGTGGGCGCGAGCGGCGCGTGTCGGAGAGGCGGTGGCGGCTCGAGGAGGGGGTGCATTGGCGAGAGGTGCAGAGCTGGCGTCGCCGCCGGACTGGAGAAAGATTAAGTCAGTATGGCGGGATAGGAGAAGGTAAGGAGCTGAACGCACTTTCTTGTTGACCCAGCGCTTGAGCTCAGCATCGTAGACGAACGAAGTCTGCTCGCCGAGGTTCGCCCTGACGGGACCAGCACCAGCGGCAGGGGAGGCCTCGCGCTTGAACCACCCGCCGAGCCAAGATCGAGACGGCTTGATAGCTGCCGAATAACCTCGTTAGATGCATGCAGCGGAGAAAAGATGGAAGGACGAACCAGGCTTGTCCTCGATCTTCTTCGCATCCTCGTGCTTCTCCGATGCGCCAGTTCCATCCTCTCCTTCCCCAGCCTGCTCGTCGATAGCGTCGAACGCGGGCTTGCGAGACTTGCTGTTCCCGATCCCAAGGTCGTCGAGCTCGTCGCGCGTCGTCGTCCGCTTGTGCGACATCTGCTGCTGGTTCGAGTACGACGACGAGGGGATCCCAGGCGAAGCCGAAGGGGTGTACGCCGCCATGGGGGAGATGAAGCCCGACTCGTCCTCTGCGAACGTCTCGTTGACAGGCGTGAAAGTCGGAGCTCGCAATGACGAGGAGGACGCAGCGAGGTTATCGCTGCGAGACCCCCATCCCCATCCTCGATCGTTCCCACTCCCTCCCTCCTCCGCACCTCCCTCCTCGCCATACGCCGTGCTCTCGTAGCCGTACCCTCGGTCGGGGTCGGCGCCAAACTCCTGCGAAGTCGCCTTGGGCGTCGTGGCTTCCGCATCCTGGCCGACCTCGGGCGGCTGGTACGACTGCCAGGGCGGAGGAGCTGCGGCGTCGTAATTGTAGCCTGCGAACCCGAGGGACGAGGACCTCGAATGGTGCGTCTTGAACGGTGCGCGCTTGACGGGCGGAGGTCCAGCGACGGGTTGCGCAGCGGCAGACGTCGGGCGAGAAGGGGGTGCGGCGTACGCGTTCTGAGCGTAAAGGTCGGTCTGGGAATGATGTTGAGAGAGAGTGCCGGAGGTGTTGGCGGGGGAGATGGAGCTGTAGTGCGAGAAAGGACCGATAGCTCCTCCGTTTGCGAGCCTGGCGACTTCGGCGGCTTTCGCGACCTTCGACGTAGCTGGCTCGCCTTCGCCTGCGACAAACTTGCTGAACCGTCCCTCCAAGGTCGACCAAAGCGAGTCGATCGTCGGCCGAGGGACCTTGAGGGCGAGCCAGGATCCGCCCTTGTCGTGGCCGGGTGCGGCGATGAGTCGGTCAGAAAGGGCTTTGACTTGCGCTACGAGGCCGGGGTTGTAGAACGGCGTCGACTTGGTGGCGAGCTTGAGCGTGTTGACGATAGCATCGGTGTACCTGCGCCGAATCCGGTCAGTGACGCTCGAAGAGAAGGCCGGGAGGAAGGTGCTGACTTCTGAGCTTGCGAGAGGTGGCCTGCATCGGCGAGCTGCGTCGCATGGAGGAGGCGGAATGCCTGGAGGTGGGGGAAGCCAGCGAACTGCTCCTGACCCTTGACGGAAGGCGCGAGGGAGAAGGCGAACTCGACCAACTCGGTGAGCATGATGCTCTCGAGGGTGACCGATGCCGTGCTCGTTGCTGCGGGTGCTTCGCCGCCGACGAGAACGAGTCGTGTCGAGGGAGTGCCGACGCCGCCGATGGGAGAGGTTCCAGGCGAGAGGAGGTAGCTGCGAAGGCTCGGCCGTTAGTTTGCGAGCGAGGAAGCATCAAAAGCGAGGCTCACCAGACGTGAGCCGCGTCAAGCCAGCCGTTCGTCATGAGGGTATCTCCCAGCGCCGTCAACGCCACCGAATCTCCCGCCGTTCGGTTGGCGATGATCATCGCGACCGTCTCCTGCCAGTTCGCCAGTACCGAATCGGGGAGGTCGCCAACGAGAAGTGCGTCGGGGAAGCTGGGGGAGATGGGAGTGGCTGCGCGAGCGATGGGGCCGGCGGAGAGGAGCTGAGCGGTGCGGTGGCTTTGCGGTTGAGCGAGAGGGCGCGGCGGTAGGAATTGCTGAACTGTTTGCGAACAAGATCAGTGCGAGGACGATGTCCAAAAAAGGCAGCGGCTTACTCGACTCTCCCCCCAAGCCCGCAAACATGCTGTACGCCACCCGCAGCCCCTCGCGTCCATTCGAGGTCGCGGCTCCGCCATCAAGCGAAGGACTCAACTCCGACCTCAAGAACTCGGTAACGACGTCCTTCCAGCAGTCGGTATCGACGCAGCTCGAGATGACGAACGCGTGCGCCCACATCTGGTGGTCGAGCGCGTACTTGACGGCCTTGCGTCGCTCGCCGCGAAGGAGGAAGGCGGAGATGCGGTCGAGGTTCGAAGGGGTGACCGTGTAGGTTGCGAGAGGAGCGTCGGAACTGCCGGTCGCCATGGGGGTGATGGGATGAGCGAAGGCAAGTTCGGAGGCGAGAGGTAGGTCGGCGTCGGAGCTATCTGCAGCGGCGACGGAGTGGGGGACGAGGATCGAGCGAACCGTTTCGTCGATATTGGGTCTGGTGGTGCCGAGAGCCTGTCAGTCGCAGTGAAAGAAAGAGGCGAAGAACAGCTACTCACGTCCCACTCAGCTTGCCCTCGTTCTCAACGAGCGTCTTGACGAGCTTGACGAGGATAACTCTCGTCTCGAGCTTCCTCCTCCGCACTCCCCCCTCCTCCGCCCCCGACATTGCAAAGCCCGCCGGTCCCGCATCTCGAACGTACGCCGCCTCCTGCTCCAGCTCTCCAATCCTCCCTTCCAACCAGCTCACCGCCTCCTTACTCTTCTTCCCCGCGTTCGCCCTTCCACCGTCCATGAAGATCGGTCCAGGGAAGCTCGCCTCCGCCGCCGTACAAGGAAAGAGAGCGACGACTTTGCGAATGTGCACGGTCGAAGGGGAGGAAGGTGCAGTCGGCGCAGCGCCGTACGCGTCCATGCCGTACGCAGGCGTCGAGCTACCAGGGAAGACGACAAGCATCCTCCCTCCAAAGCCGAACGAGATGACCGGCGCCATGCAGCGCTCGAGACCGAGGTCCGCCGCTTCTCCCATCTCGACCGACGCGCTCGACATCTGCCGTGTAGGCTCCGGCCGTGCGTAAGGGTCGTAAGGCGCTGCGGCGGGTTCGTCGAAGCTGTAGCGACGCGCGTTCGTCGGAGAAGGACGGTAAGGGGAGTGCGTCGATTCGGGGTAGTTGCCGTACGCCGCAGGAGCGGTCATGTTCCCGTCTGCAGTGGCGGAGTAGGGATCGTGCGTGGCGAGGGACTGGTTCGTCGGCGTGGGGTAGTTGGCGTACGAGTCGTTCATATCGGCGTGGAAGGGAGTGGTCGGGGCGGGGTAGGCGGCGTAGGGATCTTGCGAAGAGTCGGCCTGTCGGGACTGCATGTGCAATCCAGAGGGCTTTGGAGGGGAGGGGTACGAAGTCGGCTTGGGAGGAGAGTCGTAGGCGCCGTATTGGGTGGGAGAGCCGTACTGTTGCGATCCGTACGTGTAAAGAGTGGTGACGGTGTCGCGGGGAGGAGGGGTGGGCTGGGAGTAGGGTGTTTCGTTCGTCGAAGGAGCGTACGAGCTGGACGGGGCGTAAGAATCGGAGGGGGCGTAGGGAGAGTCGTTCGTTGAGGGGGCGTAGGCGTAGGGAGAGTCTGCGACGGAGGACGCGTTGACGGTCGGAGTGAACGCCTTCGACTCCTCGGCTTCCTGCGCGTACGAATCGTATGCCTCCCCACTCGCTCCACCTGCTCCCGCCACGTAGTCGTACCCCTGCATCGCCTCGCTCTTCCCACTCCACTCCCCATAATTCGAACCGCCCTGACTCCCGTCGTTCCCACCCTCCTCGCCAAAGACCTGCGAATCGTCGAACCCATACTGCTCGTCCTGCTTCGACGCCGCAGACCGCTCGGGGAAGAGGTCCTCCAGCGCCGCTCCTCCCATCTCATCCTCGATCCCCGCCTCGGGCTCCTCGGGCTCCTCAGGCTGGTCGTCGTACCGCGCTTCCATCTCGGGACTCGGCGCTTCGACGCTCAGCTCAGGAACGTTGGCGCTCCAGCTTTCCTCACGCCTCGTTGCGGGACGGTCTTCGATCGTCGAGCCGTGAACGCCCTCAACGAGGTCGTCAACGTCGGGGTCGATGGCGCGGGAGGAGAGGTCTACGCCCAAGGCGTGCGAGTCGGCGAGAGAAGTGGAAGGGAAATCCTCCGTGAAGGGTGGAGATCGAGGCGCCTCGTCGAATGCGGCCGACGAGTGGGTAGACTGCTCCCAGGATGCAGCTGGAGGTATCAAAACGTCAGCGAAATGTTTCCGTAAGTGCTGGGAGAGGCTTGACGCACCCGAGTGTGGTGGAGGAATCGGAGGAGAGTCGTAAGGCGAGTCCTGCCCATTCGGTCGCGAGATGGGCGCTGGCGCCGCGCGGAAAGACTGTTGAGGCGGGGAAGACGTGGAATGGTAGGGTTGGAAGGTGTCAACCTCAGTGGGAGGAGTGAAGGGCGCTGGCGGAGGCGCTGGAGGGGAGGTCGAATGCGGTGGCTGCACGCTCGGACTTGAGGTCGAGCGAGGCGGAGGCGCGACGGATTTGGTGGACCGAGGCGGTGGAGGGACGGTGGCGGGAGTAGTGCCGCCGGAGAGAGTGCGAGGAGGCGGGGATAACGTCTGGGGAGGTTGGTAGGACGCTGGAGGGGGTGGGGAGACGGCAGCGGCGTGGGGAGGCGACAGAGGCGAGACCTGAGGATGGTAGGAAGAGGCGTAGGGATCGATCGCGTCGTGCTTCTGATGGCTCTGCTCGGATTGTTGCTGAGCGTAGGGATCGTAGGCCGGTTCCGATGGTGGGGCGAACGACTGGTAGGCGTGCTGCTGATCGTACCCTTGGTCGGGGGACGCAGGGAGAGCCGGATACGGCGCGTAGGAGGGGTAGTCCTCCTGCTGCTGCTCCTGAGGTACCTCCTGTTGCTCCCAACTCTGCTGTCCGCCCGTCGCGTGTCCCTGCTGATCCCACTGCTGCTCGCCGTACTCCGCTCCCTCTGGCTGATACCCTCCGTCTCCCACGTAGCCGTTCCACTGCCCCTGCTCGTCCTCGTCCGTTCCATTCGCCTGATACCCGACCGACTGCTGGTCCGGCGTCCATCCTTCGGCCTGCGCGTTCGGGTCGGGGAGGTAGGAGTTGGACGCGTAGTCGTAGATGTACCCCGGATAGACCTGCGGCTCGGCGTAGCCAGCGTTCTGATCGGAGGATTCGGAGGTGCTCTGGTCGTGCGAGGTCGATTGGGAGGAGTAGTCGTGCTGGGAGTAGTCGTGGTGCGAAGTCGACGTGGCGTAGGAGGGTTGCTGCGAGTAGTCGTAGGCCGAAGCCGCACCGTACGCCGGGTCGAATGCCTGCTCATCTTGAGGAGCTGCATCGTACTGTTGTTGAGGCTGCTGCTGGTGCTCTCCTCCGCTGAACCAGTCGTCCTGCGTGGACGTCCCCGCGCCGAAGACTTGCGGCGCGAACTCGCTGCCCCTGAGCTCCGCCTCGGGCGACAAGGGCTCCTCCTCCTCCACGACGGTGCTGATTCCTTGGGAGCTGGAGAGGGAGGGTTGGAGAGGTGGCGGTGGTCCGGGTTGAGGGTTGGTGGAGCTGCCGAGGGCGTTGAAGAAGTCGCCGTCGTCTGCTGATCCTCCACCGAAGAGAGAGGCTGCGTTGCCCACTGAAGCGAGCGCCCTTTGGTGCTGCATCTTCCGTTGAGCCATCCTGGCAGCAGCTTGAGGTCGAAACCGGCGGAGAGAGCAGCTCGTCACTACTCGATTTATTTGTCATTTATTCGAATTGTTTTTTTAATGTAGGCCATTCTAGTTTGTGCATCCTGCGCAGGTCCTCAAAGCTTCGCCCAGGCACCAGTCCCTGGGCTCTTGTACCCCTCATACATAACGTTGTCCAGTCGTCGAGTGTTGACCTGGAAAAACGATCAGCATTCCGCAAAAAAGAACTTGCGAAGGAGACCTCACCATCGCAGGGCTCAGTTCGGATAGCTTGGTCGCGCCCAGCAGCCTCAGATTCTGTGCAAGCTCCTCTTGAAGAATCCTCGCAACGGTCGCGACACCCTCCTCTCCAAGGACGAGCGAGTACATGACTGCGAGAGAGCTTCTTCAGCCGCAGCTCCTTCGCACGAAAGAAGAAAGGAACTCACAAGGCCTCCCCACTCCAACCGCAGTAGCTCCCAACGCTAAAGCCTTGAGCACATCCGTCCCCCTTCGAATTCCACCGTCGACGTAGACCTCGCACTTCTTGAACACCTGCGGTTCGTACCGCCGAATTTCCAGGAGCGTCTCCAGAGCCGACGGTGCGCCCTCGAGTTGTCGTCCTCCATGATTCGAGAGGTATATTCCGTCGACGCCGTAATGTGCGCAAAGCGCTGCGTCCTCAGCCGTCTGAATCCCCTTGACGATGATCGGGAGTCCGCCGGTCGTCTTGCGGATCCAGGCGAGATCGGTCCAGGAGAGCTGTGGGTCAACGTAGCTGAACATGACGGAAGCGAGAGAGGGTCAGGTGGGGTTGAGGTGGATAAGCGAGGGGTCGGAGAACGAGGTGAGGGACTCACGAGCCGAGGGATTGGGCGATACCTTGTGCTGGAACGACGGCGTCGCGCATGGAGGGGTCGGCAGCCTGTGTTTGCGGTGGAGTCAGTTCTTCGTTCAAAATAGATGGGAGGAACGAAAAACGGTGGCGTACAGAGTCAGCATCGAGCTTAGAACGTTCATCGCGCTCTCGCTTCCCAGCAACGGGAGCGTCAACAGTCAAGCAGATGCCCTTATAGCCAGCCTTGACGACTCGACGAAGCTGTTCCTCAGTCTTTGACCGATCCTTGTTGACGTAGAGCTGCGGTAGCTGATCAGTGTGCGGTCGAGGCGAGCTGGGAGGGAGCGCACTTGGAAGAAGAGGGTGGGGTTGAGCGGGCTCTCCTTTGCAAGATCGTCGAAGCTGACCGACGCGTTGGACGATACCTTCGATGCAGGAGGAGTCAGTTTCGTGCGCGAAACGACGTCCAATCGCAAGACTCACAATGTATGGAATCCCCGCAGACGCCGCAACCCGAACAAGCAGCTTCTCCCCCTCGGGGTGAGCCAAGCGTCCCATAGCAGCAGGAGCAATAAAGATGGGTAGCGCAGTCTTGTGTCCGAGCATCGTGGTCGAGAGGTCGGCGGAGGTGACATCTCGCAGGATGCGGGGGCGCAAGCGGACCTGGCTCCAAGAGTCCTGGTTCCAGTTCTTGGCTGCGTGTTTGCGTTAGAGCTCCTTCTGAGGATGTAGGAAGGGAACGCACTGCGCTCGTCGTCTGCTGCTGAAGCGTAGTACGCTGCGAGAGGGGATCAGCCCCGCAATCCTCGGTCGAGCGTAGTTGCCTCAGGCAAGCACTCACCCCACGCCTTGGGCTTGAGCATAACCTCCGCAGCGCGCTATTGCTCACATCAGCTCCATCCCTCTCCTCCCCCACGCCGTGCTTACCTCAACGTCGTCCAAGTTCAAGCACCCCGCCAGCGTCGGTAGCTGTCCCTTAACCTTCGGCGCCGCTTCCACCTGAATGACCTGCTCCACCGTATTCATATCCACCTTCCCCAAATGCTTCTCCCTCGGTAGCGCCTCCTCGATCGTCCCAGGCGGATGGATCGGTTCCTGCATTCGGGCATTAGTGGGGGACCGGCGCGGGCAGGCAGCAACATGGACGTACATATTTCTCCTTCTTGTCCTTGTACTTGTTCTTGAGGCCTCCGGGGTGCGAGAGAGCGAAATCGGCTGGGGGAGAGAGGTCAGCGGGACGCTTTGGAGCGAGGACGGACTGAGGTCGTAGGCGTGTCCTGAGATGATCATCCACAGATCGGACTGCT